>PVIY010061245.1:0-11322 GCA_004026745.1 Myrmecophaga tridactyla | reverse complement strand
GAGGGTTGTGTTTAGGGTTGGCATTGGACTTCGGGTTAGTTTTTGGGTTATGGTTAGTGGTAGTGTTTTGGCTAGGGTTAGGGTTAGGGGTTAGGGTTACGGTTTGTGTTAGGGTTTAATTAGGGAGAAGTTTAGGGCTGCAGTTCGGTGTCAGTTTGGAATAAATTTGAGGGTTGAGTTTAAGGTTTCTGTTGGTGTAGCGGTTAGTGTTTGGGCTCAGGTTGGTGGTAGGTTTGGGGCTAGGTTTTGGGTTCGGGTTAGGGTTAGGCTTAGTGTTCGTGTTAGGGTGATGTTTAGGGCTATTGTTTGGTGTAAGGTAGGTAAAAAGTCGTTGGTTGTGTTTAGGGTTCACATTGGACTTGGGGTTAGTTTTTGGGTGAAGATTGGTGGTAGGGTTAGGGCTAGGGTTAGGGTTAGGGGTTAGGGTTAGTGTTCCGGTTAGGGTTCGGATTAGGGTGAAGTTTAATGCTGCAGTTTTGTGTTGGTTTTGTATAAATTTGCAGGCTTGATATCAGGTTGGTATGGGGGTGGTGGTTAGGGTTTGGACTAGGGTTAGTGGTAAGGTTGTGGCTAGGGTTCAAGTTCGGATTAGGCTTAGCCTTAGTGTTGGTGTTAGGGTGAAGTTTAGAACTGCAGTTTGGTGTAGGGTTGATAAAAAGTCAAGGGTTGTGTTTATGGTTGGCATTGGACTTGGGGTTAGTTGTCAGGTGAGGGTTGTGGAAGGGTTAAGGCTAGGGTTAGCGTTAGGGATTAGGCTTATGGTTTGGGTTAGGGTTGGGATTAGAGAGAAGTTTAGGGCTGCATTTTGGTGTCGGTTTGGTATGAATTTGAGGTTTGGGTTTAGGGTTTTTGTGGGGATGGTGATTAGAGTTTAGGCTAGGGTTGGTGGTAGGGTTGGGGTTAGGGTTTGGGTTCGTGTTAGGGTTAGGGTTGGGCTTAGTGTTCGTGTTAGGGTGAAGTTTAGGTCTGCTGTTTGGTGTAAGGTTGGTAAAAAGTCGAGGGTTTTGTTAAGGGTTCACATTGGACTTGAGGTTAGTTTTCGGGTTAGGTGTGGTGGTAGTGTTGGGGTTAGGGTTCAGGTTCGGGTTAGGGTTAGGAATAGGCTGAATGTTGTTTTAGGCTGAAGTTTAGGGCTGTGATTTTCTGTAGGGTTGGTAAAAAGTCGAGGGTTGTGTTTAGGGTTGGCATGGGACGTGGGGTTAGTTTTCAGGTTAGGGTTGGTGGTAGGGTTAGGGCTAGAGTTAGGGTTAGGGGTTAGGGTTAGGGTTTGGGTTATGGTTGGGATTAAGGTGTAGTTTAGGGCTGTGGATGGTGTAGGTTTGGAATAAATTTGAGGGTTTGGTTTCGGGTTAGTAGGGGTGTGGTTGTTAGGTTTTGGGCAAGGGTTAGTTGTAGGGTTGGGGCTAGGTTTCATGTTCGAGTTAGCGTTAGGGTTAGGCTTAGTGTTGGTGTTAGGGTGTAGTTTAAGACTGCAGTTTGGTGTATGGTTAGTAAAAAGTCGATGGTTGTGTTTGGGTTGGCATTGGATGTGCGCTAGTTTTGGGGTGAGGCTTGGTGGTAGGGTAAAGGCTAGAGTTAGGGTAAGGGGTTAGGGTTAGGGTTTTAGTTAGGGTTGGCATTAGAGTGAAATTTAGGGCTGTGGTTTGGTGAGGGTTTGATATAAATTTGAGGGTTAGGTTTGGGGTTGTTCTGGGGGTTGCGTTTCCGGTTTGTGCTTGGGTTGGTGGTAGGATTGGGGCTAGGCTTCAGTTCAAGTTCAGGTTAGTGTTAGTGTTGGTGTTAGGGTGAATTTTAGGGCTGCAGTTTGGTTTACGGTTGGTAAAAATTTGAGGGTGTTGTTTAGGGTTTGCATTGGACTTGGGGTTAGCTTTCGGGTTAGGGTTCATGGTAGATTTAGGGCTATGGTTAGGATTAGGGATTAGGGTTATGGTTTGGGACAGGCTTGGGAATAGGGAGAAGTTTAGAGCTGCGGTTAGGTGTCGGTTTGGTATAAAATTGAGGTTTTGTTTTAGGGTTTGTGTGGGGGTGGCGATTAGGGATGGGCTAAGGTTTTTGGTAGGGTTGGGGCTAGGGTTTGGGTTCATGTTAGGGTTAGGGTTAGGCTTAGTGTTTGTGTTAGGGTGAAGTTTAGGTCTGCTGTTTCGTGTAAGGTTGGTAAAAAGTCGAGGGTTGTGTTAAGGGTTCGCATTGGACTTGAGGTTAGTTTTCATTTTAAATGTGGTCATAATGTTGGGGACAGGGATTGGGTTTGGGTTATGGTTAGGGTTAGTGTTGGTGTTAGTGTGAAGTTTAGGGCTGCGTTTTGGTTTATGGTTGGTAAAAAGTCGAGGGTTGTGTTTAGGGTTGGCATTGGACTTGGGGTTAGTTTTCGGGTTAAGGTCAGTGGTAGGGTTAGGGGTAGGGTTAGAGTTAGGGTTTAGGGTAATGGTTTGGGTTAAGGTTGGGATTAGGGAGAATTTTAAGGCTGCAGTTTTGTGTCAGTTGGTAAAAAGTCGAGGGTTGTGTTTAGGGTTGGTATTGGACTTGGGGTTAGTTTTCGGGTATGGGTTAGTGGTAGGGTTAGTGCTAGGGTTAGGGTTAGGGGTTAAGGTTACAGTCTGGGTTAGGGTTGGAATAAGGGAGAACTTTAGGGCTGCTGTTTGGTGTCAGTTAGGTACAAATTTGAGGGGTTTGTTTCGGGTTAGTGTGGGGGTGGCTGTTAGGGTTGAGGCTAGGTTTGGTTGTAGGGTTGAGGCTAGGGTTCGGGTTCGTGTTATGGTTAGTGTTGGGTTTAGTGTTGGTGTTAGGGTGAAATTTAGGACTGAGGTTTGGTGTAGGTTGGTAAAAAGTCGAGGGTTGTGTTTAGGGTTGGCATTGGATGTTGGGTTAGTTGTCAGGTGAGGGTTGGTGTAAGGGTTAGGGCTAGGGTTAGGGTTAGGGGTTAGTGTTAAGGTTTGGTTTAGGTTTGGGATTAGGGTGAAGTTAGGGCTGTGGTTTGGTGAGGATTTGGTGTAAATTTGAGGGTTGGGTTTTGTGTTGGTGTGGGGGTTGTGGTTAGGGTTTGGGCTAGGGTTGATGGTAAGGTTGAGGCTAGGGTTTGAGTTAGGGTTAGGCTTAGTGTTGGTGTTAGGATGAAGTTTAGGGCTGTGGTTTGGTGTAGGGTTGTTTAAAATTCGAGGGTTGTGTTTAGGGTTGGCATTTGACTTAGGGTTAGTTTTCAGGTGAGCGTTGGTGGTAGGTTTAGGGCTAGGGTTAGGGTTAGGGGTTAGGGTTAGGGTTTGGGTTAAGGTTGGTTTTAGGGTGAAGTTTAGGCTATGGTTTGGTGTCAGTTAGGTACAAATTTCAGGATTAGCTTTAGGGTTGGTGTGGGGTTGCGTTTCTTGTTTAGGCTAGGTTTGGTGGCAGGGTTGGGGCTAGGGATCGGTTCAGGTTAGGGTTATGCTTAGCGTTGGTGTTAAGGTGAAGTTTAAGGCTGCGGTTTGGTGTCAGTTGGTAAAAAGTCGAGGGTTGTGTTTAGGATTGGCATTGGACTTGGGGTTAGTTTTCAGGTTAGGTTTAGTGGTAGGGTTGGGGCTACCGTTAGAGTTAGGGGTGAGGGTTACACTTTGGGTTAGGGTTGGGATTAGGGAGAAGTTTAGGGTTGCGGTTTGGTGTCTGTTTGGTATAAATTTGTGGTTTGCATTTAGGGTTGGTGTGGGGATTGCATCTCTGGTTTGGGCTAGGGTTGATGGTAGGGTTGGGGCTAAGTTTCATTCTGGGTTAGGTTTAGGCTTAGTGTTGTGTTAGGGTGAAGTTTAGGACTGTGGTTTGTTGTACGGTTGGTAAAATGTCGAGGGTTGTTTTTAGGGTTGGCATTGGATGTAGCGTTAGTTTTCAGGTGAGGGTTGTTTGTAGGGTTAGTCCTAGGGTTAGGGTCAGGGATTAGGGTTAGGATTTGGGTTAAGGTTGGGATTAGGATGAAGTTTATGGCTGCGGTTTGGTGAGGGTTTGGTATAAATTTGAGGGTTGGGTTTTGTGTTGGTGTGGGGGTTGCAGTTAGGGTTTGGGCTAAGATTGGTGGTAGGGTTGGGTCTAGGGTTTGGGTTGGCATTAGGGTTAGGCTTAGGCTTAGTGTTTGTGTTAGGGTGAAGTTTGGGTTTCGGTTTGGTGTTGGGTTTGTAAGAAGTCGAGGGATGTGTTTAGGGTTGGTGTTGGACTTGGGTTTGTTTTCGGGTGAGGGTTGGTGGTAGGGTTAGTGCTAGGGTTAGGGGTAGGAGTTAGGGTTAGGTTATGGGCTAGGGTTGGGATTAGGGTGAAGTTTATGGCTGTGGTTTGGTGTCGGTTTGGTATAAATTTGAGGGTTTGGTTTCGGGTTGGTATGGGGTGGTGGTTAGGGTTTGGGCTAGGGTTGGTGGTAGGGTTGGGGCTAGGGTTCAAGTTCGTGTTAGGGTTAGTGATAGGCTTAGTGTTGGTGTTAGAGTGATGTTTAGGACTGCAGTTTGGTTTACTATTGGTAAAAAGTCGAGGGTTGTGTTAGTATGGGCATTGGACTTGGAGTTAGTTTTAGGGTTACGGTTGGTGGTAGGGTTAAGGTTAGGGTTAGGGTTAGGGTTAAGGTTTGGTTTAGGGTTGGGATTAGGGTGAAGTTTAGGGCTGAGGTTTGGTGTCGGTTTGGTATAAATTTGAGGGTTGGTTTTTGTTTAGGTGTGGGGGTTGCAGTTAGGGTTTGGGCCAGGGTTAGTGGTAGGGTTGGTGCAATGGTTCGGGATCAGGTAAGGGTTTTTGTTAGGCTTAGTGTTGGTGTATGGTGATATTTAGGGCTGTGGTGTGGTATAGGGTGGTAAAAAGTCGAGGGTTGTGTTTAGGGTTGGCATTGGACTTGGGGTTAATTCTCAGTTGAGGGTTTGTTGTAGGGGGGTTAGGGTTGGGATTAGGGTGAAGTTTAGCGCTGCGGTTTTGTGTTGGCTTTGTGTAAATTTGAGGATTGAGTTTTGGGTTGTTGTTGGGGTTGTGTTTCTTGTTTGAGATAGGGTTGGTGGTAGGGTTGTGACTAGCGTTTGTGTTTGAGTTAGGGTTAGGGTTAGGCTGAGTGTTGGTATTAGCATGAACTTTAGGGCTGCGGTTTGGTGAAGGGTTGGTAAAAAGTCAAGGGTTGTATTTAGGGTTGGCATTGGACTTGAGGTGATTTCTCAGGTGATGGTTTGTGGTACGATTAGGTCTACAGTTAAGGTTAGGGGTTATGGTGAGGGTTTGGGTTGTGGTTGGGATTAGGGTGAAGTTTAGGGCTGCGGTTTGGTGTCAGTGTTGTATAAATTTGAGGGGTTGTTTCGGGTTGGTTTTGGGGTTAAAGTTAGGGTTTGGGCTTGGGTTGGTGGTATAGTTGGGACAAGGGTTCTGGTTCGGGTTGGGGTTAGAGTTAGTGTTGGTGTTAGGGTGAAGTTTAGTGCTACAGTTTGGTGCAGGGTTCATAAAAAGCCGACAGTTGTGTTTAGGGTTGGCATTGGACTTGGGGTTAGTTTTTGGGTGAGTGTTGTTATTAGGGTTAGGGCTTGGGTTAGGTTTACGGGTTAGGGTTAGGGTTTGGGTTAAGATTGGGATTAGCATGAAGTTTAGGGCTGTGGTTTGGTGTCAGTTTGGTATAAATTTTAGTGCTGGGTTTAAGGTTGGTATGGGGTTTGTTGTTAGGGTTTGAAATTGGGTTGTTGGTAGGGTTGGGGCTAGGGTTCTTCTATGGGTTCTGGTTAGGTTCAGGATTATTGTTGGTCTTTGGGTGAAATTTAGGGCTGTGGTTTAGTGTAGGGTTGGTAAAAGCCGAGGGTTGAGTTTTACGGTTGGAATTCAACCTGTTATTAGTTTTGGGGTGTGGGTTGGTGGTAGGGTTAGGGCTAGGGTTAGGGTTAGGGGTTAGGGTTATGGTTTGGGTAAGGGTTGGGATTAGGATAAAGTTTAGGGCTGCAATTTGGTATTGGTTTGGTATAAATTTAAGGGTTGTGTTTAGGGTTGGTGTGGGGTTGCGTTTCTTGTTTGGGCTAGGGTTGGTGGTATGCTTGGTTATAGGGTTCGTGTTCTGGTTAGGGTTAGGGTTAGGGTTAGGCTTAGAGTTGGTGTTAGGGTGATGTTTAGGGATGCGGTTTGGTGTAGGGATGGGAAAAAGTTGAGGGTTGTGTTTATGATTGGCATTGGAAATGGACTTAGTTTTCGGGTGAGGGTTGGTGGTAAGGTTAGTGCTGGAGTTAGGGTTAGGGTTTGGATTAGGCTTGGGATTAGGGTGAAGTTTAGGGCTGTGGTTTGGTGTTGGTTTGGAATACATTTGAGGGTTGGGTTTAGGGTTTGTGTGGGGTTGGCGGTTAGGGTTTAGTTAAGGTTGGTGGTAGGGTTGGGCTAGGGTCTGGTTAGGGTTAGGATTAGGCTTAGTGTTCGTGTTAGTATGAAGCTTATGGCTGCTGTTTGGTGTAAGGTTGGTAAAAAGTCGAGGGTTGTGTTTAGGGGTCGCATTGGACTTGGGGTTAGTTTTCGGATGAGGTTTGGTGGTAGGGTTTGGGTTAGGGTTAGGGGTTAGGGTTATGGTTTGTTTTAGAGTTGGAATTAGGGAGGAGTTTAGGGCTGCAGTTTGGTGCCAGTTTGGTTTAAATTTGAGTGTTGGGTTTAGAGTTTGTGTGGGTGTGGTGGTTACGTTTTAAGCTAGGTTTGGTGTTAGGTTTGGGGCTAGTGTTCTGGTTTGGGTTAGGTTTTGGGTTAGGCTTAGTGTTGGTTTTAGGGTGAAGTTTAGGACTGTGGTTTGGTGTAGGGTTGGTAGAAATTGAGGGTTGTGTTTAGGGTTGGCATTGAAGGTGGTGTTAGTTTTCGGGTGAGGTTTGGTGGTAGGGTTAGGGCTAGGGTTCGGGTTAGGGGTTAGGATTAGGGTTTTGTTTAGGGTTAGGATTAAGGTGAAGTTTAGGGCTGCAGTTTGTTGTCGGTTTAGTTTAAATTTGAGGGTTAGGTTTCAGGTTGTATGGGGGTGGTTGGGTTTTGGCTAGGGTTGGTGGAAGGGTTGGGGCTAGGGTCTGGGTTCAGGTTATTGCTAGGTTTAGACTTAGTGTTGGTGTTAGGGTGAAGTTTAGGACTGCATTTTGGTGTAGGGTTCGTAAAAAGTCGAGGGTTGTGTTTAGGGTTGGCTTTAGACACAGGGTTAGTTTTCGGGTGAGGGTTGGTTATCGGTTTAGGGCTAGGGTTAGGGTTAGGGGTTAGGGTTAGGGTTAGGGTTAGGGATAGGATTAGGGTGAAGTTTAGGGCTGCAGTTTGGTGAGGCTTTTGTATAAATTTGAAAGTTGGGTTTCAGGTTGGTGTGGGGGTTGCGGTTAGGGTTTGGGCTAGGGTTGGTGGTAGGGTTGGGGCTAGGGTTCGCATTTGGTTAGGGTTAGGGTTAGGCTTAGTGTTGGTGTTAGGGTGAAGTTTAGGCCTTCCGTTTTATGTAGGGTTGGTAAAAAGTCGAGGGTTGTGTTTAGGGTTGGCATTGGTCTTGGGGTTAGTTTTCGGGTGAGGATTGGTGGTAAGGTTAGGGCTGGGGTTAGGGTTAGGGTTTGTATTAGGGTTGGGATTAGGAGGAAGTTTAGGGCTACAGTTTGGTGTCAGTTTGGTATAAGTTTGAGGGTTGAGTTTAAGGTTGGTGTGGGGGTTGCGTTTCTGGTTTAGATAAGGGTTGGTGGTAGGGTTGGGGCTAGGGTTCGGTTCGGTTTAGGGTTAGGGTTAGTGTTGGTGTTAGGGTGAAGTTTTGGGCTGTGGTTTGGTTTACAGTTGGTATAAAGTCGAGGGTTGTCTTTTGAATTGGCATTGAACTTGGGGTTAGTTTTCGGGTTAGATTTTGTGTTAGGATTAAGGCTAGGGTTAGTGGTTAGGGTTACCATTTGGTTTAGGGTTGGGATTGGGGAGAAGTTTAGGGCTGCGGTTTGGTGTCAGTTTGGAATAAATTTGAGTGTTGGGTTTAGGATTGGTGTTCGGGTTGCATTTCTGGTATGAGCTAGGGTTGGTGGTATGGTTGGTTTTAGGTTTCGGATTGGGTTAGTGTTAGGGTTTGTGTTGGTATTAGGGTGAAGTTTAGGGCTGCATTATGGTTTATGGTTGGTATAAAGTCGAGGGTTGTGTTTAGGTTTGCCATTGGACTTGGGGTTAGTTTTTGGGTCAGGGTTAGTGGTAGGGTTAGGCTAGGGTTAGGGTTTGGGGGTAGGATTATGGTTTGGGTTAGGGTTGGGATTAGCAAGAAGTTTAGGGCTGTGGTTTGGTGTCGGTTTGGAATAAATTTGAGTGGTGGTTTAAGGTTTGTGTGGTTGTGGTGGTTATGGTTTTGCTAGGCTTGGTGGTAGGGTTGGGGCTAGGGCTCGGGTTCAGGTTAGGGTTAGGTTAGGCTTAGTGTTGATGTTAGGGTGAAATTTAGGGCTGCGGTTTGGTGTAGGGTTGGTTAAAATTCGAGAGTTCTGTTTAGGTTTGGCATTGGACTTGGGCTTAGATTTCAGGTGAGGGTTGGTGGTAGGGTTAGGGGTAGTGTTCGGTTTAGGGGTTAAGTTCAGGGTTTTGGTTATGGTTTGGATTAGGGTGAAGTTTAGGGCTATGATTTGATGTCAGTTTGGTATAAATTTGAAGGGTTGGTTTAGGGTTGGTGTGGGGGTTGCTTTCCTTGTTTGGGCTAGGGTTGGTGGTAGGGTTTAGGCTAGGGCTCGGATTCGGGTTAGGGTTAGGATTAAGCTTAGTGTTGGTGTTAGGGTGAAGTTTAGGGCTGCGGTTTGGTGTAGGGTGGGTAAAAAGTTGAGGGTTGCATTTGCAGTTGGCATTGGTCTTCGGGTTAGTTTTCGGGTGAGGGTTGGTGGTAGGGTTAAGGATAGGGTTAGGGTTAGGTGTTAGGGTTAGGGTTTGGATTAGATTTGAGATTTGGGTGAAGTTTAGGGCTATGGTTTGTGTCAGTTTGGTATATATTTGAGGGATGTGTTTAGGGTTGGTGTGGAGGTTGCTTTTCTGGTTTGTGCTAAGGTTGGTGGTAGTGTTGGGACTAGGGTTCAGGTTTGAGTTAGGGTTAGAGTTAGACGTAGTGTTGATGTTAGTTTGAAGGTTAGGGTTGCAGTTTGTGTAGGGTTGGTAAAAAGTCGAGGGCTGTGTTTTGGGTTGGCATTGGACTTGGGGTTAGTTTTAGTGTGAGGGTTGGTGGTAGATTTAGGGGTAGGGTTCGGGTTAGGGGTTAGGTTCAAGGTTTTGGTTAGGGTTTGGATTAAGTTGTAGTTTAGGGCTACGATTTGGTATCCATTTGGTATAAATTTGAGGGGTTCATTTAGGGTTGGTGTGGGGGTTACTTTTCTTGTTTAGGCTAGGGTGGGTGGTAGGGTTTGGGGTAGGGTTTGGGTTTGGGTTCGGGTTAGGGTTAGGATTAGGCTCAGTTTGGTGTTAGGGTGAAGTTTAGGGCTGTGGTTTGGTCTAGGGTTTGTAAAAAGTCGAGGGTTGTGTTTAGGGTTGGCATTGGATTTGGGATTAGTTTTCGGGTGAGGGTTGGTGGTAGGGTTAGTGCTAGGGTTAGGGTTTAGGGTTAGGGTTAGGGATTGAGTTAGGGTTGGGATTAGAGTGAATTTTAGGCCTATGGTTTGGTGAGGGCTTGGTATAAATTTGAGGCTTGTGTTTAGGGTTGGAGTGGGGGTTGCATTTCTGTTTTGGGCTAGGGTTGGTGGTAGGGTTGGGGCTAGGGTTTGATTTTTTAGGGTTAGTGTTAGTGTTGGTATTAGGGTTAAGTTTAGGGCTGCAGTTTCGTTTATGGTTGGTAAAAAGTCGGGCGTTGTGTTAGGGTTGGCATTGGACTTGGAGTTAGTTTTTGGGTTAGGGTTAGTTGTAGGGTTAAGGCTAGGGTTAGGGTTAGGGGTTAGGGTTATGGTTTGGATTAGGGTTGGGATTAAGGAGAAATTTAGGGCCGTGGTTTGATGTTGGTTTGGTATAAATTTGAGGGTTGGGTTTAGGTTTTGTGTTATGGTTTGGACAAGGGTTGGTGGTAGGGTTTGGACTAGGGTTCGGGTTTCTGTTAGTGTTAGGTTTAGGCTTAGTGTTCGTGTTAGGGTGAAGTTTATGGCTGCTGTTTGCTGTCAGATTGGTAAGAAGTCGAGGGTTGTGTTTAGGGTTCGCATTGGACTTGGGGGTAGTTTTCGGGTGAGTATTGGTGGTAGAGTTAGTGCTAGGGTTAGGGTTAGGGGTTAGGGTTAATGTTCGGGTTAGGGTTGGGACTAGCATAAAGTTTATGGCTGCAGTTTGGTGTCGGATTTGTATAAATTTGAGGGTTCTGTTTCGGGTTGGTGTGGGTGTTGCAGTTCTTGTTTGTCCTAGCGTTGGTGGTAGTGTTGGGACTAGGGTTTGGGTTGGGGTTATTGTTAGGGTTAGGCTTAGTGTTGGTATTAGGGTGATATTTAGGGCCGCGGTTTGGTGTAGGGTTGGTAAAAAGTCGAGGGTTGTATTTAGGGTTGGGATTGGACGTGGAGTTAGTTCTCGGGTGAGGGTTGGTTGTAGGGATAAGACTAGGGTTAGGGTAAGGGGTTAAGGTTAAGGTTTGGGTTAGGGTTGAATTAGGGTGAAGTTTAGGCCTGCAGTTTGGTGAGGGTTTGGTATAAATTTGAGTGTTGAGTATCGGGTTGGTGTGGGGGTTGAGGTTAGGGTTTGGACTTGGGTTGGTGGTAGGTTTGGGGCCGGGGTTTGGGTTCAGAATAGGTTTAGGGTTAGACTTAGTTTTGGTGTTAGTGTGAAGTTTAGGGCTACAGTTTTGAGTAGGGTTGGTAAAAAGTCCAGGGTTGTGTTTAGGGTTGGCATTTGACTTGGGTTTAGTTTTCGGATGAGGTTTGGTGGTAGTGTCAGGACTAGAAATAAGTTTAGGGGTTAGGGTTAAGGTTTGGGTTAGGGTTCGGATTAGGGTGAAGTTTAGGGCTATGGTTTGGTGTCAGTTTGGTATAAATTTGAGGGTTGTGTTTAGGGTTGGTGTGGGGGTTGTGTTCCTGGTTTGGGCTAGGTTTTGAATTAGGTTTGGGGCTAGGGTTCGGTTTGGGTTAGGGTTAGGGTTAGTGTTGGTATTAGGGTGGCGTTTAGGGGTGTGGTTTGGTGCAGGATTGGTAAAAAGTCGAAGGTTGTCTTTAGGGTTGGTGTTGGACTTGGCGTTAGTTTTCGGTTGAGGTTTGGTGGTAGAGTTAGAGCTAGATTTAGTGTTAGATGTTAGGGTAAGGTTTGGGTTAGGATTGGAATTAAGGTGATATTTAGGGCTGTGGTTTGGTGTCAGTTTCATATAAATTTGAGGAGTCGGTGTAGGTTTTGTATGCGTATTGTGGTTAGGGTTTGGGCTTTGGTGGTCAGGTTGGGTCTAGGGTTTGAGTTTGC
>PVIY010061244.1:0-11314 GCA_004026745.1 Myrmecophaga tridactyla | reverse complement strand
TGCTCTTCTTGTGTCTTCCAACGTCCTTTAGGGAAAAGAAACATCCATTAAATATCTTTTAACACAGAGTCTGAAGTACCCAGTAAAGTGAATCCCAAAAGGTTAAATCTGGATGGCTCCTATAATCAAAATGAATTGGTTTAATAACTTCAAGTATGTTTTCTTTTGCTGTTTTTCTTTTTTACAAAAAAGCAGATTCCTGTTTCTGAATGAAAAATTTGTGTCTGGGCAGGTCTTCATCTTGACAGAGAAGCTGTAGAAGAACTTAAATCAGTATTTCTTTGACTTTCTTGAGGTTATAGTCTTTTTGAGAACCTAATTAAAATCATAGGATCCCTCCCCAACATAGCATGTACTCATGCACGCACCCAGGCACACGTGCCCACACAGGCATAAACATAGACAGAACTTCTGCTCTAGATAATTTCCCCAGTTCCTCACACTCTCTCTATTTTATAACGTTTGGTATACATTCAAACAAGCGTATTCAAATTGTAGCAAAAACAGAAGCATTCCCAGAACTCTTGGCAGTATTCAAGCCTTAGAGCAGATCTGAGTTAAGAAGTGAAGGAAGATCTGGGGAGGTGAGGCAATAGGGCTTACTTCATACAATAGGCACTTTCCAACACTGCCAACACTCAGTACAAGTTAGCAGTTATCACTAATGGTTGAATTAGCTCAAGCTATGTGTCTTTTATTATTTAGCTACCCGGTACTCTTTCTTCTCCCTGCGGCCTCTTAAGACAGTCCCTTCCAATTTGAGGACAGGTCTATTTCTAAAGAACCTCTTCCTTTTAACAAACTGAAATCTTCAGCTCTTAACCTTCTGCTGTTATTCCTAATTTGCTCTTTAAAAACATGCAGAACCAGCCCCGTTTTATTTCCCACATGATAAGTGTCCAGAAGGCAGGCACATCCTGGCACCATATACCTGGTGCCATGTTGGTGCTCAGTTTTTTATTCAATTCACTAAGGCTTCAAATATATGAAGGCATCTATGAGGTACCCCCCCCAGCCTTAAAGTGCCCATCCCTTCTGGAAAGCTGATTTCCCTCTGTTTTTCTAAAATTCCTCATATAATCCATTTTCTGGACCATTCACCATCTAAGTGGTCCTGGGTTTGAGCACAATATTCTACATTGGAGAGGAAGCATCGTCATCCTTGTCCATTCCATTCATTCATTCACTCATTAACTCATTCAACAAACAGTAGCTCCTATTCTTGTTCTTAGAAAATTCTTGGAGATTCCAAAATGGTAATTATATCTTATACACAGCTTAACATACTTGGCTGCTGACTAATTACTAAATTTCTCTTTAGCTAAAAGTCATACTGTTTCCTTCTAAATCTGTTCTGACACTTATTTCAACTCACATGGATTAGCAGACCATTTTCTCCTTCTCACTTTGGACACTGAGCTTCTGTTAATTCCCCAGTTGCCCTAATCTTTCTCTAAAATTAATTTTAAAAAGAAAGTTTCACTTTCCCCCTTCTTGCTGTCATAAATTTCTTACTCCTTATGGCACAGCTTCTGGTGATTGTTAGTCTTTGTTTCTCCCATCACTCTGTGTGCAGCATACATCTCCTCCTCCCTTTTGACATATGTAGTTTCGGAAGAACATGTCAGCCATTCCCAGAGGAACCTTGGCCTTCAGATGCCAATCACCAGGAATCACAGTGGCAGGGAAATTAAAAGAAGAAATTTGCTTAGCCATGAAGAAATTGGGGTTGGGTCGGGGGGGGTGGGGACATGAAAAGCTGCTCCTGTTCTTCTGAAGGGAAGTCAGCTATGTGAATCTCTGAAACTTTTATCCCCCTCCCAAGGAATAGCCGACAAGTTTAATTTTAGCACAAGCCTTAAAAGAGCTTAGGGAGTCCAGGATAACTGGCTGTCCTATAAATCCATGATCTAATAGGACAGGAGGGGTGTGCCTCCCCTAATAAATATTGATACTGGCTTCCAGACTTGCATATGATGCTTGTTTTCAAAAGGAGAGTCTTTTATCTGAAGGGTCTGATTGACAGGCATTGACTTGGAAACTCTTTCATCAATAAAGTAGGTGGAGAAACACTAGAATGACTAACTCTTTTAACTGCTGATTTTTTATTTTAAACTCATGACTCCACAACTCTCAATTTGCTAATTCTCTTTCTGTTTCCCAATTGAACAGGCAAGGACTACTAACTCCTCCAAGGTCATACTACAAATATGGGAGACTTGACACTCGGCTGTCTTTAAGTGGTTGTGGATGAGTCAGAGAAGATCACAGTGTATGGGTAGACTCCAAAGCCAGAAGAAAGTGGAGTGTAACTGGAGCCGAGTTCAGGTGGTACTTTAATCACTTCTCTAAGGTAAAGATTTTGAAATCTGAAAGAGAAAGGAGGCTAGAGGAAGTGATCAGCTGGTTTAGATTTTTAAGATGCATTTCACAATGTCAGCAAGTTGACTACTGGTAAAGTGCAGAAGGCAGCCAGTGAGAATGGAGAAGAAATTTCTCACAAGATACTCCTAGATAGAAGAAGAGGCCTTTCTGTTGGGTAGGAGGCAAAAGCATAAAAGAAGAGCATTTGGCTTCTTCAGAGAACACGTTAAAAAAAACTAAACTTTTATGATGATGATGATGATTAGAAGTTGTAGTAGGATACCCTTGCATAGAACATGGATAGTATGAATCTCCTGACTTGAATTCAGCAGTAGAATACTGATCTTATGCTGTTCATTCCAAATGCCCATTCCTATTATTTTTTGATAGGAACAAATGAGATAATGCATATGAAAGACCTGTCCTTTAAAATTCTATTCATTTGTTGATTCATGAAGATTTGCTGATAAGCCACTGCACTGATCACACAGAATGTGTCCTAGACACCACAGCTATGCAAGTAAAGATAGTTACTTCCTGCTCCTAAAATGCTTGAGCTTCTATATAACATACGCCATTTCAGAAAGACATAATTGAAGTCAAAGACAAGGGGAATTTTTTAATAAATGTCATGGGGAAAAAAGACCACAGTGGACAGAGCCCACATGAGAAAGCTTTGGAGTCAGCTGAGCAGGCATTAAATGGTGTACAAGGTAATGACTAAGAGAGTGGGTTTTGGTATCTGGTAGACCTTCTGGATAAATCATTTAACCTCTGTATGCCTCGTGTTTGTTATCTGCAAAATAGAAATAACAATGCCCATTCATAAAGTGGTTTCAAGAAAAAAAATGTGGCTATATTTATAAAATATGTGGGACATAGTAAATATCCAACAAATAGTGATTTTAAAAGAATGACTGAAACTTTTATTGTCTGTCATATGTTTCTGTGTTATTTGTATTTTTACAATAAAAATGTATTATGACAATCAGAAAAAAAGGAAGGAAAAGGGACTTACCAAAATACAAAGAAATATGGAAATTAATCCTCAATAAAAATGACTTTTTAAAGATAAGGAAGTGTTTGAGATGCTGATGCCAAGAATAAAGACAGCATTATCCACAACCACCTTCTTTTACCCAGAGGTCATGGTATGAATGACAGGCAGGACTCAAGCATCCCCCCAGTCAGCCCCCATGGAGCCGCCTGAAGGCTGTGACCACCGTCACCCTGGCAGGGGTGCCTGCCACACACAGAGCCTGCCAGGGTCAAGCGGGCACCCTCTGGAAGGTCAAGAGCAGGGAGACCTTTCACCCAGGAGTTTCCTTGAGCAGAAAATTTCCTCCTTTCTGATCCCCACAGAACTGGGCATAAAGGAGAAGCCTGTGCAGAATAAGGATGGTTGGATGTCAGAACACAGCCTTTCAACCTGAACAGTACAGACTGGCCCATGTGATCCGTTCCGACCTTCAGTCGTTGTTCACGCTGTGCTGTGTATTTGAACTGTCCAAATACTCTGTGTCCTGTAGGAGAAATAGTAGGGCTTAAATCCAGATAGACTTGACTTCAAATACTATTTCTATCACTTACTAATATATGATCCTCTCCGTTTCCTTCCCTACTTTGCTTCCAAATCCTGATTGTAAAAATAGAGATAATACTTCTTATCTTGCAAATGCCTTGCAATTAAATGAACTATTGGTCTATGGAATCTCCAATGTCATTTACATAGTGAATGCCTGATAAAAGGTGGCTGTTACTACTATTGCCTGGTTTTCTGGATTATGACTATTTGATAAGTCAAATATGATTAGAAATTTGCCCAATCTCTACTTAAATTTTGTTGTGTGAATTAAGTCCGAAGATAGCAGTATGAAGAAAATACTCAGTGTGGGTATTTTATGGCTCCTAGATAATAACCACTGATAAGTAAGAACTGCTGGCCTGACTTATTTAGACTTTTTATATGGACTTTATGTTTATTTCTCCTTGCACAAAAAGAAGAAAAACCTGTTTTGTATTTCTTCTTTCAAAGGATCAAATAAATAGGAGCTTTCAAATATTTTTTGTACATGGACTACTTCAGCAAAAATGATGAAAATAAAATGCCCTAATTGCTTCTTTTCTTACCACCAGCAAATTTACTTCCTAACAAACATCATTATGTAGACAGAAACTATCTCCTATGGATGAAGATGAAAGAGGAAAAAGGAATCTTTTCAACTTAACAGATATCTTTCTATGTGTCCAACATTTTGCTAGGATCAGAAGAATTCCAAGCATAAACAAGATATAAGGCATGTTCTCACACAGCTTATTATAATTCAGTGGTGGAGACCTACATGTTCATAAATAATAATTCAAGACAAAAGTGAGGTCTGAAAAAAGGGTCCAGGTGGAACACTCACGTTCATTGTAGAACTCTTAACCATTCTTAACTATATTTCCTAGCTCTGGCCATTGTAAGGGCCTAGAAGCAATGAGCAAACCTAGTCACCCAAATCTTGTATTCTACTATCAGGGATCCTTGAAGAAATAGCTTCTTCAGGTCTGGGGTAAGAAAAGTAGAAGATAAGAATGTAAGAGCTTGTTGTGCTATTCAATAAGAAAAAGGCTCACAAATGGGTGAGGGCATTGTCAGAAGGCCATGATAGCTGGAAGGGGATTCCACTGGTCAAAACTGGAACAATTTGAACATCAAAAAGGAGAGTAGTAATGACATATGACATATTTGATTTTTTAAATATTAATAATTCCAATAAATCCATAGTGACACTCAAAAACAGAGAGGAAAAAGTGGAAGGAGAGACAAGAGAAAGCCCTCCTTTACAAACAAATTCAAACTAATGTAGAAAGAATGACAGATTTTTAAAAACACCATTTTGCACCCACCATTATAATAACCAATTCGCATGAGGACCATCAATGGCTGTGAAACCCATTGGGTGGAAGTGTGTTGGGAGCAAGATATTCATAAGACTCTAAGCATCATTTCTCTAGTTCATAATTCATGATGAAGGGGAGGGAAGTGCTTTGACAATGAAAAGATCTGAGAGACGCCCCTTTAACCAAGATCACAACTGACATTGGCAATGCTGGTCAAATTACATCACGTGACTCATGAGGCGATGCACATGGGAGGCAACAAAATCATCTGTACAATATTTTTGCCAAAAATATTTCAATCAACTCATGAGGAACAATTTAACAAATCCAAATTGAAGCACAAAAAAACAAGTGGCCTGGCCTCTTGAGCAAAGAGAAAATTAAGTTAGGCAACAGTGTGAGTATAAAGTAAATCTCAGCTCAGCTAGGCTGTTGGAAGTCTGTGCTCATCTCCAGAGATACCTAGAACAGTGGTTCTGTGACAGGGTCCAAGGCAGACCTGGGGGTGGGGATGGGGGGTGGAAGGGTCCTTTCTCAGCTTGGCATCACTGCTTATAGGAAATGTGATGGTTTATGCCCGGCTGTGTGGTCATAGAGCTGTGTAGACTGTGGCTCACCTGACACCAGGTATCTTGCAAGTATCTTGGTGATGAGTCAAAACTGGTCCTGTGTGATTAAGAAAGAAGCCTGGAAGCCTCAAACCACCTGTTCTCTACCACATCCCTTACCTTTAATAAAAACTTACAAGAATATTCTCCATGAACTCTTGTAAGTCCTTTAAATATTTCACCTTGGGTAACTGCCACAGGAACTGTTCTAGATTAAATAATCTAGTGTGTGGTCCTTTATTGGAACTTAGATTGCAAAAAAAAAAGGAGCTAAGGATATTATTTTGAAAATTAATGAAATTCCAACATGATTATATTATGTAACAATGTATTATCAATATCATAAATAGTAAATGTAATTATGCTAATGTAAGAGAATGTCCTCATTCTTAGGAGCTACACACTGAAATAGTTAAGGGCGAGGTGCCATCATATCAGCAACTAAATCTCAAAATTTTTGACATAATTAAATAATGCACATCGATTTATAAACAGAGGTATGGATTAAATGTGGTAAAATGTCAACTGATAAACATAGATGAAGCATATATGGATGTTCAGTTTAATATTCTTCCAATTTTTATGTATATCTGAAATTGCTTAAAATGAGTAGTTGCTGAAAATTTTACTGACACCATAAATAAAAAGATGTAAAATCCCATATTGAAAGGACATGCCAAATGCTGGGAAAACAAATTTATCAAACTTTGGGGGAAAAGACATCTTTTGAACATCAGGCAAGAAGACAAAGTCATTGATAAGGAAAAAACATTAGATGGTCATTTGATTTTTGACAGTAATTGATATGTTAGGAAACATTTATGTATCAGTTTTAATAAATTGAACAAAATATATGAATCAAAGATTTTATGTCCAGCAAAACTGACCTCAGGAGTAGAGAACATAGAAATTTTAACTTTAAATTTTTAATTAATTTCACTATTATGAACAATTGCAGTATCTATTACAGAGAGTTCTGGTATACCCTTCCCCCAGGTTTCCCTAATGTTCACATATTCCAAGGCCACAGTGAAAATGATCAAAACAGAAAATTAATATTGGTACAATACTATGAACTGAAGTATAGCCCTTATTCTAATTTCACCAGTTTTTCCACAAATGTCTTTTTTCTGTCCCGGATTCAATCCAGGATCCCATACTGCATTTAGTTGTTATGTCCTCTTAGCATTCTCCAATTTGTGACAATTGTCTTTCATGACCTTGGTACATTTGAAGAATGCTGTGCAGTTATTTTGTAGACTGCCTCTCAATTTGGGTTTGTCTGATGTTTTCTTATAATTATATTGAGGCTATGTGCTTTTGGCAAGAATCCACAGAAGGGATGTTGTTCCTTTCAGTTTTTCATATCGGGGGCACATCACAAGCATGTGTCTTTCTATATATGATGTTAATTCTGACCACCTAATGCAGGCGGTCTTCTCAGTTTACTCTGCTGCTGTAACAAAGGACCACAAACTGGGTGGCTTAAAACAACAGAAGTGTCTTGCCTCACAGTTCTAGAGGCCAGAAGTCCAAAACCACGGTGTCGGAAGGGCCATGCTTCCTGTAAAGTTCGTGGGGAAGGATCTGCTACTTCTCTCCTGGCCTCTGGCAGTGTCCAGCATCCTTGGCAGTCCTGGGCTTCTGACAGAACTCACTTCCTGCCTCTGCCATCACATGGGCATCCTCACCCCCTGCCTCTGTGCCTCTTCTGTCCTTCGTATAATGACCACAGCCATGCTGGATGAAGGACCCAGCCTCCTCTAGCATGACTTCATTGTAACTTGCCTAATTCCACCTGTACCAACCTTATTTCCAAATCAGGTCACATTCTGAGGTGCTGGACTAGGACTTCGACACAACTTTTGTGGGGGCTCAATTCAGCCCATACCGGTGTTGGCTAATGGAGTCCTCCACTATAAAGTTACTAGTTTTCCTTTTGTAATTGATAAATATCTTGGGGAATATAATTTGAGACAAATATCCTGTTTCCCCTTAGTTTCATCCACTGATCTAAGCATCCATTAGGGGATCTTACAAATAGTGTTGTAGTTTTTATGTTGTGGTGATTTTGTATTTCCTCATTCCTTCTACATTTTTTAATCATTATTCTTCCATAAGGAAGAGCTGTTTCTGCTGTCCTCCAGTTTGTGTATTTATTCAATTATTTATTTAAGTCTGTATGGTTCAAGGATATTTATTTTATTCTATGGATTATAATCAATATTAGCATTATTTATTTAGTTATTTAAATTATTTAAGCTTTGGTTATTGGGGGTTCCTTCTGTTTGGCCCTTGGATCCTAGAAAAAGACCTCTAAAAGGAGTCCCAAAATGTCACTGTGGTCCTCCAGTTAGGATTTCTTTGAAGCTGCTGGGGACTCTACTCTCCTCACTGTAGTATGTGATTTATTGAGATTAGGTTAGGTTATGCTGTGGTAACAAAGTCCAAATTTATATCACATCACATAAGGTTCTCAAGAAATCCGTCAGCACTCCAGATAAACACTTTTCAAATTGTGACTCCAAGATCCTTGTCGCTCCAGTGCCACAGTCAGGAACAGAGAGAGCGTGTTGAACTCACACATGCTCTTCAGTGCCTCCAGCCAGAAGTGACCTGGGTCTCCTTCTCGGAAAGCCAATTGACAGCATGGCCCAAACTAACTGCAAAAAATAAAGATCCCTAGTAATGGTAACTATTTGGGTAATTATGAAAGCCAGCACCATTGTATTGTATTTTTTAGTGGGTAACTCCACTTAATTCTTTTTTACAGGTGCTAAAATCAGAATGCATAAAAAAGTAATGATAAATCTGTGCTCTTGGGCATACAATGTACAAGATCTAATACGTCACAAGTACAAAAAAAGGTGAAGAGGCAGAGGGGTATACAAACAATTTATGTGTATGCTGTTGAAGGTAAGTTGGCATCAAATCAAATATGATTTTATATGTTTCAGATGTTACATCGTAACCCTATGGAACTGCACAACACAAACACTGAGCCCTCTATAGTTAACAGTAAAATTGTAAAATTGTGGTTTCATCGGTTGTAAAATAATGTACCACACCAATTCTAGTTTTTAATAATAGGGTGGTATATGGGAACCCTGTATTTAATGCATGGTTTTTCTATAAATCTACTACTTCTCTAATAAAAGATTTAAAAAGTGAAAAAAATAAACACCAAAGCTTTGGTTAAAAATAATATTAATAATAAACCTCATAGCTTTCATAATAAATAAATAACTAAACACACCTGTGCAGGTGGCTTGGAAATGTAATATTCCTTTGAGCAAGGAAGAGGTAACCCTGCGATGGAAGGCTGCATCCGGAGTGTCAGCGGCCATCTCCTCCACCGGGGGGGGGGCGGGGAATGGGGAATGGGGGGGTTGGGGAAGGCCCTGTGCAGAAGGAGTGAAAGAAGTGAAAATGCAGTGAATAAAAATGAGAGAAAGCCCAGCAGCCCCTCAGTCTCTGAATTCCACTTATCCTTAAGACCAGCTGCAAAGTCCCCTGTTTTGTTTCAACTCATTTGTATTGGGTTTCTATACCTTGCAGTAAAAAAATCCTGAACAATACAGTTGGGATGGTTTTATAGGTCTTTTCTTAGTAATTAAAGACCACTTATTTCATTGATGTTTGCGTTTTTTTGTTTATAGACTTTAAAAAATTTAATTTAGTGAGGGAATTTTTGAAGTACTGTTTTTTATCTGCTAAATATAGTTTTCATAAAAAAGTGAGTTTCTGAATGTTGCATGGAGATTTTCACATCTCCATTAAATCAATCTTCCTAATTTTGAATGAAACGATCTCCTACATTCTTATTCTGGCCTTGTGGCTCTATCAGAGGATAAAGAAGGCTTGTTAAAAGGTCCTAACATGATTGTGAATCTGTTGATTTGTTCTGATATTTTTAGCACTCTATTTATTATATTTGATGCTGTGTCACTCTGTTCACAAATGTTTGCAATTATATGTTTTCATTGTGATTGGATTCTTTATCAGTGTTTTGATTCTGGTTTTATTTTAAATTGGGTTTTTCTGGTGTATTTTTATCTATTTCTTTAAGTTTTACTTTCCTGATTTATCAAATGGGCTTAAGGGGGTTTATTGCTCATTTTTAAAACCAGCCAAAGTAATTGTTAACAGATTAATTTGTTTACATTAATAGTTGATTTGTTCATTATTAGATTATTTGGAATTTCTGTTTTGTGATTTTTTGATGTATATTTTGATTTTGATCTTTTGTGATACAGAATTTTTAATGTTTCTAAAATATTAAACATTAAAGATTTTAAGTCACTCTTTAAGTTACCACTATGCCTCATTCCATAAGTTTTAATATATAATTTCATTGTCATTTAGCTCTAAGTATTTTTCAGTTTCCATTAGATTTACTTCTATGTTCTATGAATTATTAGGAAGAGTGTTTTTTCTATTGCAATGTGGGCAATTTAAAGATCTTTTTATTATTGCAAATTTAGCTGAGGTCAGAGAACAAGATCCTATTGTTAAAATTACTGTAAGTGTACATGTTTCACTGCACTGGAGAAGAAATTATACTCTTTTTTCCAGGTGCAAAAATTTTTACAAGCTCCAGTAGCCCAAGCCATTATATTTGTTGTGTGTTATTCTATACTTGAAAGAACTGTGTTGAAATCTCCCATTTTGATGGTAACTTTGTCAATTTCTCCTTATAGTTGTATCATAAATTTGTAAATTAACATTTATATATTTATATTTCCCTAGATTTTCTTAGGTGCATAAATATTTTGAATGGTTATGAATTCCTGGTGAATTAAAATTTTTACATTATGCAGAGACCTTCCTTGTCCCAAATCATCCTTGTTGTCTGAAATTCCATCTTGTCTAAATTTAATAGAGCTACTATAGCTTTCTTTTAGCTATTGTTGCAGGAGCATGTACTTTTCTATCCTTTCACTGTCAACATTTCCAGTTTATTCTATTTTTTTTCTAATAGGACAAACAGCTGTATTTTTCTCTTTTAATCCAGTATGACAAACTTCATCTTTTAACTGGTGGATTTAATCTAATTTTTAAATATTCTTGGTATATTTTGACTTTTTTTTACAACCTTCCTAATTGGTCTATATTTACCCCACTTTTTGTATGCCTCTTTCCCACTCTTTTTTTTTTAAACTTTTTTTATTAATTAAAAAAAATTAACAGAAAAACATTGATATCATTCCATTCTACATATACAATCAGTAATTCTTAATATTATCACATAGTTGCATATTCATCATTTCTTAGAACATTTGCATCGATTTAGAAAAAGAAATAAAAAGACAACAGAAACAGAAATAAAACGATAATAGAGAAAAAAAAGATTATACATACCATACCCCTTACCCCTCGGTTTCATTTACCACTAGCATTTCAAACTGAATTTATTTTAACATTTGTTCTCCCTATTATTTATTTTTATTCCATAT
>PVIY010061243.1:0-11312 GCA_004026745.1 Myrmecophaga tridactyla | reverse complement strand
GTTTCTGGTATATTGCATTCCTGCAGCTAGCAAACTAGAACACTTGGCAAATGTGAATTTCTCCATCCTTTATCCCAAGCATTTATCTGGGTGCAAAATCCTGATCTGAGAATTAGGCTGTGAAAAAAATATCTTTTCTTAAAAAAATACTTGCTAATAGAAAACAGCTGAATGGTTTCCTTCACATTTTACACAAAATAAAATTCACCTCTTGGGATAAAAACAAACATTAGAAATTTTAGTCCAAATTGGTTTTAAAGGAAAGTTATAGACCACTGATACCAGAGGATTTAAGTAAGTACCTCCTTCCAACCAAAACTATAAAATAGTTTTAGGAGTGTGTTTGTGAGTTAAGTTTACTGTACCAATTATTGACTCAGAAATTGGATCACGTATGAAATAAAACAATATAAAAATTAGAATGTATTCTAAACCGAATATATTCAGAAAGTCCCTTATTTGTTTGTTTTAGCACTTTACTCTGAGCCATTTATTGATGCTGACTTAATTATTTCTCTTAAAAATGGAAATCAACTCAGTCAGACACCATTGTCTGTGAACCACTGAGACATTAATTTAGCTATAATGGGATTAGTATAGGATTGAGGCATATATTTTATTTGCCTTTCATTGGCATATAATAAACCACTCAAACTCTTTCAAGTCTTAAAATACTGATGTTATCTTCATTTCAATGATCATAATTTAAACCTTAGGAAAGATTAATTGCTGTGGAAAATTAAAAGCTTTCTTTCAAGGCTTTAGCAGTTTGCTGGCTGCTGCTGCTTCTTTTTTTTTTTTCCTGCCTCCTTCTGCTTCTATAATTTGTCTTTTAAAAAAGGAAGCTGATATGATTTTTCTCTTACTAAGAATAAACAAAATTGGGTAAGTTACATCAAGCTTTCTTTTACTTTAAAATCCTTCCCATCTGCTCTCTAAGCAAACAGAGCATTCAGGTGATATAACCAGGCTTATTTCAGTGACAATTTCAAGAAAAGTCTCATTACTGTGTATTTAAAACCCCAGGGTTCTTAATGGACAAATGCATTTATATTTGGTTCCAGGTTTTATCTCTGATTTCTGTAAGTGTAGCATGTTGCTAAATGAGGAGAGGTTGTTGTATTTCTCTGAATACCTCCTGCATTTCTCATACTGATATAGGGGCAAAGAATTTTAAACCAGGACAGTGAATTTGCTTATGCGTCTCTCTTCTTCTTGTCATTCAAAAGGAAACTATGAGCACTTTAAAAGAGAAAGGTAAAGCCATCTTAGCCTTTCAAGCCAGAAGGACTCTGGACCATTTAAACTGTGGATCCTGAAATGGCCATGGAATATTTACAGCCAAAGCAGGGATTGCATGTAGTATTTGAGCAGCTATTTTCCTCTCTCACTTCAAATGGGCATTTCAGTTCTTACTGGAGCTCTGTGGCAGGAGAGTAGCCAGTTAAAACACTTGCACATTTCTGAGGCTTTTTACAAAGACTTCAAGAGAAAAAATAAATTCTGGGAAGACCTGGGAGAACCGAGTGCAAACGCGCTATCCGGCATGCTTTTGTTTTTCACAAACATGGTATTGTAAGAGGTTCTTTCAGGAAACAACACTTGATATCAATTAACTTAACCATTATATGGCTCAATATAATGGGACCTAGAACTAGGGTCCGTGCAGAACAACTGGCCAGTGGAGGTCTTGCCCAGCATGGGAGAGAAGGAGGAGGTGGGAGACATCCCATGCCTCTGGGTTTCATAAATCCCATGGCTTAATCTTTCCTTAGCTCTCCACATTTCATTCATGCTTAAAAGAGTCATTTTTCAAACTTCTACTTTTACTCCAGCTTTAAAATAGCTATTTAACTGTCCAATTTACAGTGTCTTCCATGAGAATAAAAATGAACTTTGTTCACATGAAAACTTTATTTATGGGGAGCTTAGTGTCAAGGTCCCAACAGGGGTAGTCAAAGCAGCACTGCTCCTTCTTCAAAAAGTAGCTATAGATGACATGCTTACAATGCACCCTCACTATAGATCTCTAAATAATTGGAAATGTTTCTAATATGCATCCCTAGCGAGTGCTTTATTAATATTAATAGATTTGAATTATTTAACAAATATTTAATAAGCATATAATTACTCTGTACAATGTTTTTTAACCACCTGCCCCTACCACCAGGTACTCCCAGACAACCACCTACCTCAAATGATAAGAAATTTGCTTACAAGATTCTCCATAACAAGTAATGTTTAATCTGGCAACAACTGCCTATGGAAAAATAGATCTGAAATATGAAAAAGTGCCTTTGACCTTCTATATGGCTAATCTTCAAGGTCCCCCCCCCCCTTGCAATTTGAAGTTAAGTCTCCTGCATTAAACGAAGCCACTGAAATTCTAGAAATGATGCATACCCAACACACACAACCCACAGTGGATAAGTAACTTCAAAACTAGGAGACAGAGGACCTTCGTGCTATGGGACCTTCAAAAGTATACCCAGAAAAATATCTCTTCCCTTAAGCATTTGGTTGAAAGGTCCCTGAATCCCACCACAGGATCCTTATTCGTTTTCCAGGGCCTCCTCTGCATGTGATACATCACATGCTCAAATAGATTAGTGCTAAGGGAGAGATTTATTTTTTTTTCTGGGTAGATAGATATGGAAGCCAAACTATTATGACAACTTGATAAATGTAGCTTTTGAAAATGCTTTCTGTTGTAATAATACAACAAACAACACGGAGGCACACTGCCAGGCGTCATCCATCAGTAGGTGAGTTGGCCGGGGACAAACACAGCCCTGGTGTCGCACTGGCTCTTCATAATCTGCCAGAGGCTTTATCGGGGCCTAATGAGCCCAAAGCAAAGCCTGCTGTAAAGCTGCATTTTGAAAGCAATTTTAAACTGATGAGGGGGTAGGGGAGTCCAGATTTAAAAATGATGCCATAAGATGGGAGCTAACATAAAAGTGTTTCTTTGGGGCGGGGTGATGGTGGCTCAGTGTCAGAGTTCTCGTCTGCCATGCTGGAGACCCAGGTTCATTTACCGAAGCCTGCCCATGCAAAAAAAAAAAAAAGAAAAGAAAAAAAGTGTTTCTTTGGCATAGATAACATTTTTTGTGACCTCAGTTTTATAATTCAATACTTCTGTTCTATACTGATGTCTCATTATAAAAGTGTTTTGAATTCTGAATGTGCCAACTTGGAGACCTGATTTATATATACAGACCCTGATTTATGTATACAGACCCTGAATATGTAAAACTTAATGTGGAAAGCAAATTCAATATAAATGGAAATTATGTAGGTTTGGGGAGACATTCCAAGAAGACATCCTCTCTGGTTGTTTGATATTCTCTCAAGAAGAACTGAGGAACTGGGAGCTGAGGAAAACGTCTTTGAACTTTTACGGTTTCCTGAGCAGCAGCTAAGAGACTGCAGAGTTGCTAATTAAGATTCAGACCTATATGAGAATATTGTAGACTAGATATTGGAATTTTCCCTGTGAGTTTCAAATTGGTTTATTTGCTATTATGATCATTTGGTACTTTCTAAATGGCAACTAGAAAAATTGCTGCCAATGATTTTCTCCAAACAAGAATGATTTTACATATCTCTGCCTGTTCTTCAAAGAAAAACATGCTACAATGAAGCACTGAGTTCTTACAAATGTGGGCTGGGATTATGAAAATGAGGAGCATGTTCACGTAATCAAAACAGAAAAGAGCAAGAACAATGTCATTTTATGCCATAATGATCATGTCCAGCTTTTGATGAAGCCAGAAACTGCTCTGAGCATACTGCTCTGATGACATAATGAGACAATGTACAATAAACACTCTGAAAATGAAAATGAACCCTTGTATAGTGCTTTCTGTACAATGCTTTCGGAGAGTAAGCTTTGGTATAACACCTTCTTATGTACAGTCATTTATATTTACTGAGCATCTAATATGAACTCAAAATGACTCAAAAATGATTTCTCCAGTGGGATATGACTCCAAGGGACGAGTCCGGCCCTGGCACCGTGGGACTGATAATGCCTTCCTGACCAAAAGGGATAAAGAATTGTAACAAATAAGGTATCAGTGGCTGAGAGAGTTCAAGTAGAGTCGAGAGGCTACTCTGGAGGTTACCCTTAAGCAAGCTTTAGCTAGATATTGCTATTTATCATGGATGGCCAAACCTCAATCAGAACCATTCCTGCCAACCCTAAAGAACCACTAGGGCTTTATCCGAGATTCTACAAAGATTCCATGTACTATGACTACTTTCCAGAAACCTATAACCTCCAGATGGGTTCCTAGGCCAGAGTGGCCAGGCTGAAACCCAGAGGGGCCAGCCTTTCCAGAACAACAATGAGTTCCATTCCCCATCAGATCTTATCAACTGTCCCTTCCAACATGAAAGAGTTAGAATAGGCAGAGCCCAAATACCCCTAAAGATTAGGAGAAAGATCAAAGGAGAAGGTGGAGTTACAACAGAGAAGATAGAATCTCTTTTAGTCTCCAGTGTCTTGGAGCAGCCAAAAGTAGAAACCTAAAGTTGTAGAACTGTAACCCATACCAAACCCTGAAATCTGTTCTATAACTAATTGTTGCAATGTACTTTGAAATTTATTGCTTTTTTGTATAGTTATTTTTCACAATAAAAAAATAAAATAATAAGACTTCTCTGACCCCTCGTAAGAGTGGTAAGAGTGTGATAAGACAAGGGGGGTTTTCAAGGAACAGATCTCCCTCCCTATTTCTGCCTCTGAAAGTACTGCAGTAGGTTTCTTGCCCTACTACTCAAGTTAGAAAATTCATCCAACATTGAGTGGATACTTACTATATGCAAAGCAGGATGAAATAAAGAAAAGCATGGAAAAAATCATGTCCATGGCACTTACTGTCTAATGGGAGACAGTGCTAGATAAATAGTTATCATGAGCCAGACTGTGCAAAGGTGATTAAAGGTGCTGTGAATAAAATGCCTCATTAATACAGCAAAGTGAAACTAAGGGGGACTGCAGGAAGTGACTAGAACATTTAGGATTTTGATGGGTGGGCATGGGGCAGTGAGGGCATTGCAGGTAGAGGCTCATCAGCAGATGAGTCACAGAGACAGGAAAGCACCCAGCATTTTCAAGGATTAGGACACAGTTCTGTGGCCCTCCAGCCCTCTCCTCACTTTTGGAAAACTGTATTTTTGTCTCTTTATTTGCTTTTCTCCACCGTGGCCCACGTGTTTGATCTCTGAGCTCCAGTGTCTAGCAAAGTGCCTGGTGTACTGTAAACACTCCACAAACACTTCTAGAGAGAAAGAAGGAAGGAAGGGGGCAGGGAAGAGAAGGAGGGAGCCAAAAGAAGGGGCAATAAGCCCAAAAGGAGGAAATTTTATAAGGATAGTTTCAGGCCATAAGAAACTGTCGGCCCTATATTTGCTCTAATCTTTGAGCCCTGAAAGCCCAATAAAATCTTTCCAAAATTATCTGAAGATAAAAAAGTTACAAGGAAACTAAATAGCTACCAATGGAAAGAGACCTTTGGCTCTTTTCTATGGACATGTTTATTTTCATATATTTATTAAATTGTATCTGTCACTGCAATGCACGTGCTCCCTTTGGAAGATGTCTGGGGAGGGGCAAGGGAATTGCTGCCTCTGGCTTGAGACCCATCAGCAGGAAGGACATGCACTTTATAATACATATATGTAAACTGTAAGTTTTGCAAATGGTTTTACATTTGTTCGGTAGCCAAAGAGGCAAAGAATAAGAGTAAAAACAAATGTGTTTTAGTAACAACAAGTCCAACTTTTTCATCTTCCCCATGAGGAAAATGTATATTATGAAACTCTAGGATTTATCTCACCAAGTACAACTCCTGAGCTGGGAATTTATGAACTATTTTGGCTAGAGACAAAAGTTCATCCTTCCTTATCACACAGACTCCATTACAAAATGGGGGCCTGGAGAATCACAACATTTTTCTTCAAAACCATTCACATTACAAACAGCTTTTGCTCCTCTACCTATCAACCACCAAGATGGGCTTTGATGGCATATTTGGAGGAGACAGGGTCCCTCCCACAGTCACACACATAATTTTGGAGTCGAAAGGAACCCCAGACATTAATTCAACAAATACTTACTGAGTCACTATTCTGTTACAGGCACTGCCCCACTGACTTCATAGATGAACAAAATAAATCCCAGAGAAACTAAAAATTAGTCCAGTGTTACATAGCTGGAAAGTGGTGGGGCCAAGATTCAAATTCAGTAGTCTGATAAAATTTAAAGGAATAATCCAAAGAATAGGATAAAGATGCCCTTAGAAGCAATAAGATGTGCTTTTTTTTCCCCCGACTTTTCTTAAATTTGCCATAATGATTGTTTGGTCCACAATGAAAGCTCTGTTCAGAACTGGATTAATAATTCATGAAATGTCAAGATGTGCTTTTGTAAATGTTAGGTTTCCACAATGTGTCACCATCGCCCACCAGGGAGTGCTACCTGCAAGTTCAGCGATAGGGACTGCAGCTGTTACCTGCTAAGGCTGATGATCACACATGACTACCATGTCACTTCGAGCACCATAGTTACTATTTCTGTCTCCAGGTGAAGTATCCCCACCTCACCCCCAACGTATACCATTCTGGCATCCCTCTTTTCTTTGCTCTTCATACCCAGTGTCCCTTAAATCTCAACCTACCTCTGTCTTGTTCTCTCTCTCCAGTTATTGAATCTAAGCAGTATAGTTAAACTTCCTTTGCTATTGTACAAATTAGGTCTAAATAAAAGAAATAATAAGATTCAAGTCAGTGTGTGTGTATATATATATATATATATATATGTTATATATATATATATTTATTTAATGATAGATGCTGTCTTGAAGGTAGAAAGTTAAATTTCACTCTACAGATAAGAAATTTAATGATTTTGAGGGCATAAAGGTTTTAAAGAATTTGCATAGACCACCCAAATTTCCTTGGGGCATTCACAAACAACATGGTAGCTTCAAGGGTCATATTTCGAGGCTTAAAGTAATAGTAGAATGGAAGAACATTTCAGAAATAAGTTTACCACCTTGAGTGAGGCTGATCTTGACCCATACTAGACAACTGTCTGTGTCTACCCACTTAGAAACATTTTTTGTGCTCATAGTATTTAAAAATGACCACCACTTTCATATCCTGACATGCTGATGTCCACCACTTCCTTCCCACTTCTTTTCCATTCATAGAAACCTGAGTGAAAGAATTTCAACACAATGAGGTCTCCTTATGAGAAAATTCCTTCTTTTTGGTATTAACCTCAACTTCTAAATTCTCAGGGAGTTGGAGACAGACCTCATCATTTGCATTATCCCTTTCCATATACAGCAGCAGTTCTAACTCTGGTTGCACATTAAAATTGCTTGGGAGGAGGTTATAAAAATTTTCTGAAATGCAGGGATCCAATTCCAGAGGTCCTAATTTAATTGGTCTTCTGTGGGCCCAGATATTTGCATTTCTTAAAAAGTCTTCCAAATTATTCAAAATGCAGCTAGAGTTAAGAACCACTTCTACAGAGGCATTCACTTAGTTCTTAAAATAACTTGCAACTATAATCAGTGGACACTCAGGGACAAATTTATATCCTGAGGCCAGATCCTTGCCCCTTGGGCTTTATATCGTTAGTTATACCTAGTAAATTGCTTGATATATAGTAGGTGTTCAATAAATATTAATTGAATGAATGAATAAAAATCAAGGAGAAATAAAAACTTCAGAAGGACTATTAAACTAACCAAGAATGAATTTGAAAATAAACAGGTAAAGACAGCCAAGTCTTAGAGATTCTCAGTATGGCTGATAAAGGTTATAGACACCAAACACATTTTCAACCGTCATTTATTTCAACAAATTGGATAAACCAGGCAAGAAATTGGCCCCAAACATTTAGTTATTGGCCTTAGTGCATTTTCCTCTTGAAAAGTGATCAGATCTCGGAACAAAACATCCATCAAAGATATATGACCTGGAATATAAGAAGTCCTGGTACTATATTTAGATTAAGACTTAACCCAAAAAGTAAAAGGAAGAAAACCACAAACTCCTAAATACATGTCCCACAATGTGCAGTCTCCTGCAATACAATGAAAAGACCACCTCATTTAAATGACATGAATAGTCAAGACCCATTCTAAACTTGTATATCTTTCCTTTAAACAAAACCTCAAATATTTCCAAGGAAAACAAGGCTGATAACACGCAATACTAGATGAAGAATAACAGATAAATTTTGCTTTGGGGTTCACTTGAGCTGAAAGTTCCAAAACCTTTCAAAACAAGTCCTGTGGACCTTAATTGGATGTTATGACAGAGATGAGATAATTTAAAAGAAAAAAAAGATATTTGTTTAACCAGCTGTTTAGACTCCAAAACTTAACATTAATTTTTTTTTCTTTTGGTATTACAGTTGGTATTTATTATTACAAGGTGCAGAAATTAGTTGCTAACTAAAACCTTTATTAATATAAGTACAAAATTTTCATGGAAGAAAAGTCAAGTTTACAATAAAAAATTTGAGAAGTTAGCTTACTTTCTCAGCACAATTATTATGAAATGAGACATTTAGAATAACTTTGCCCATTCCTGAGGGATAAAATTCCTTGAGGCCATTTATTTTAATTTTTCTGTGTTTATGTTAACACCATTCTGGCAGCCACATCTCTTTGGAATAATACTTCTTTTTTAGGTACCCCTACAGCATGATGATTTTATCTCTTGTCCATCTAATAACTTTACTGAGCTTAAAAAATTCAATTAAAAATCTATTACAGTTTAAAAAATTCTGTCAGATTTCAGAAGTAGGCTATTTTTTTTTTGCTGTTTGAATATATATGAAGTAGACAAGTCCTTCATTTAATCAGTTGACATTTAATAAAATATTCATACTCTTAATGGATTAATTATTGACAGTATTAAACTATTAATCCATTAAATTAATCTATTATTAGTCTGAAGTTTCATTTGGCATTTCAGAAAGTGAGAAAGCCATATTCATCAGGTGCCAGTGTAAAGGGTAACATCACATTTGGGAACATCTAGCCATCTGACTCACTGCATCTCAAATGAGCTACACTCTCCCCAGTCGGCCCCAGTCTTGGCATAGACCTAATACAGTGTGGTACAGACAATGTTACACACTGCTATTACTGAGTGCCTTATGCATCTGGAACCCCTTATGGGGAAAACTAAATTAACTGACTAAAGAAAAACCTAGAGTTCTCAGAGAGATCTTTAGCATCAAATATAAAGATGCCTCAGTAATTTAGGCTGATGAAGGGTATTTCCAATTAACAACACACATTAGTAAGATGACCAGACCTAAATGAATTCACTAAAAACATCATTTCAGTGTATTTAATATGAAGAGTGAAGAATTTGAGAGAGAAGAAGATTCTCAAGGTAGTTGGTACATTGTTTAATTTACGTAAAATAAGAGACCATCATCAAAAACCATGAGTATGTAACAGTTTCTACTTGTCAACAGAAAATGAAAATAGATATTATGTAACTATTTGCTTATGTAAGATTAGCAACAGCTGCATTAGTAGAGTTACTCAATGAAATCTAATATAATCTTACAAAAATTAGTAAAGGTTGTAGGAAATCTTCATAGTGTCTTCTTTTATTGCTAAAGCCAGGGTTGCAGGTAAAAGCTATTATCAATGCTCCATTATCAGAAATTGAGAAATCAAATATTGCCTACTACTTTCTCCAAGCCGCAAAAAAAGGACACAGGAAATGCCAAGGATAAAATGATTCTGCTTAGTAATTCCTCAGGTCAGGGCTTTCCCCCAGACCATCAGCCACTACTCCTTGAGAATGTAGGTTTTTATAATTAATGCTTGTCTAATTTTACTCTGCTTTGCACCTACTGTTTTTTTTTTTTTCTGTATAACCTTCAAACAATCACTGAGAGGATGTTTTCTACTCTCAAAGGTTAACTGTGCCTCCTCACAAGCTCGCATCTCTCAGTCATCATCTATCCCACCAAACCTGGATAATCTAGGTTCCTTTATAGTTCTATCATGTTGGAAACAGAATAAATATTAATTGAAAAAATTATAAAATATCAGAGTTGAAAGTGATCTAAGAGATCACATACCAGGGCTGGGAAACTAGCCTGGAAGTTTAATTCACTAGGTAGGTGGGATTTGTTTGGGCTGCATTCGAATGTTTAAAATTAAATTACTGTACACCTTATAGGTACTGGCTAGAAATAAAAGGACATATATCCTAAGAGTAAAAAATGACCGAATTGAGTTCAGATGCCCAAATATGGATGGAGGCTGAAAAAGAACTCTTTGGGTTCACTACCTTATTAAGAATGAATAAGGTGACCAAGGAAGACCATCTACGGTAGACTGCAAAAAATGGTCCCAATTCTTCACCCTTTCCTGTAACAGTCTCTCTTCCATGTAACATTTTTGCTTTCCTACTCTGACTCTGGGCTCGGCCGTGTTACTTTCTTTGGCCAACGGAATACTAGCAAACATGACATTCAGAGGCTTGAAACTGGCTTCTACATTGGGGCTTGCTCACTCTCTGATGTTACCATGAAAACCTGTCTAAGCTAGCCTGCTGGAGGATGAAGGAAACATGGTTAGAGCTGAACTGCCCACGTTGGCCAGGATGAAGCCTGCCTATCCTAGACATGTAAGCAAGCCCAGCCATGCTTATCAGAGCCACCTAGCCAGTAATAAACACTTATTTGATATTCTAGTAAGATTTAGTGGTTATTATGTAGTATTATTGTGACACTGTATAATTCTAACACCAATGAGACCTTCCTTTAGAACCAAGGACCTAAAGGGCATAAAAGAATAGATTCTAGTTGATATTGGAAGGGATGGTACTGGTTGTTGAGGGGGTAAAAGAAAACCCTTAAAAATGTTTAATGTCACATTGGTTTTCAGTCTTGGAGCTGCACAGAAACTTCAGAAAGTATCTGTTTTCAAGTTGAGAGAATCAAATAAGCCCTACATCTAGCCTTGGGATAGATCTAGGACCATATTTAAGTGATGATTTAAATATAGTTAAGTATGAATAAGAAAGAGCTTGATTTTACTTCATTAAACTTGTTATGATCGCATTTTTGTTTTCAGAAGTATTCTTATCAATTAATATTTCTTACTGCTTAAAGTTATCTATTTTACTGCAAATAAAATTTCTTATAAAAGAACATAATCAAAGAGAACTATCTGATACTAGGTCTCTTCAGGAACTCTGATGTTGAAAGCTTAGCTTTTTGAAACATGAGGCTATAAACAAGGAATTACTGTTAATAG
>PVIY010061242.1:0-11314 GCA_004026745.1 Myrmecophaga tridactyla | reverse complement strand
AAGCAAGGGGTAAGGGGTATGGTAGGTATAATCTTTTTTTCTCTATTATCGTTTTATTCCTTTTTCTGATGTCTTTTTATTTCTTTTTCTAAATCGATGCAAATGTTCTAAGAAATGATGAATATGCAACTATGTGATAATATTAAGAATTACTGATTGTATATGTAGAATGGAATGATATTTTAATGTTCTTTTGTTATGTTTTTTAATTAATAAAAAAGTTTATAAAAAAAAAGAGATATGTCTTAGACCCAAGGACACAATTAGATTGAAAATGAAAGATGTGAGTTGTAACCAAAAGAAAGCAGGAGTAACTATATTAATATCAGATAAAATTGACTTTAAATGTATAGACATCATAAGAGATAAAGAAGGACACTACATATTAATAAAGGGGGCAATTCACCAAGAAGAAATAACAATCATAAATGTTTATGCTCCTAATTAAGGAGCTCTAAAGTACATGAAGCAAACAGTGGCAAAACTGAAGGGAGCTGTAGATGTTTCAACAGTAATAGTGGGAAACTTCAATACACCTCTTTCCACTATACATAGACAAAAAATCAACAAGGAAATAGAGAACCTAAATAATGAAATGAATGAAATAGAACTAATAGATGTATAAAAAATCATTACACTCCAAAACATCAGGATATACATTCTTCTCTAGTGTATATAGAACCTTCTCCAGGATAGATGATATGCTGTGGCACAAAACAGGTCTTTATAAATTTAAAAACATTTAAATTATTCAAAGCACTCTCTCTGATCACAATGGAATGAAGCTGGATATCAATAACCACCAACGAATGAGAACTTTCACAAATATATGGAGATTAAATAACACACTCTTAAACAACCAATGGGTCAAAGAAGAAATTGCAAGAGAAATCAGTAGCTATCTGGAGACAAATGAAAACGAGAATACAACATATCAGAATTTATGGGATGTGGCAAAGGCTGTGTTGAGAGGAAAGTTTATTGCCCTAAATGCCTACATTAAAAAAAAAAAAAAGCAAAAATCAAGGACTAAACTGCTCACCTGGGGAACTTGAGAAAGAAGAGCAAAGTAACCCCAAAGCAAATAGAAGAAGAGAAATAACAAAGATTAAAGCAGAGTTAAATGAATGGAGAACAAAAGAACAATAGAAAGAATAAAACCAAATGTTGGTTCTTTGAGAAAATCAATAAAATTGATGGGCCACTATCACGACTTCAAGGGAAAAAAAAGAGAGGATGCATATAAACAAAATCAGAAATGAGAAGGGGTGCATTACCAGAGACCCTGAAGAAATAAAATAAATCATAAGACCATACTATGAACAACTATATGCCATCAAACAAAACAACTTAGATGAAATGGAAAAATTCCTAGAAAGACACAAATTACCTATACTGACTCCAGAAGAAATAGAAGAGCTCAGCAATCCAATTACAAGTAAAGAGATTCAATGAGTTATCAAAAATCTCACAAAGAAAAGCCCAGGACCAGACGATTTCACAGTTGAATTTTATCAAACATTCCAAAAAGAACTAACACCAATCTTGCTCAAACTCTTGCAAAAAAATTGAGGAAAGAGTAATGTTACCTAACTCATTTTATGCAGCTAACATCACTCTAATAACAAAACTGGATAAAAGCACAACAAAGAGGAAAACCACAGACCAATCTCCTTAATGGACATAGATGCCAAAACTCTTAAAATACTAGCAAATTAAATCAAATAACACATTAAAAGAATTATGCATCATGACTAAGTGGAGTTTTTATCAGAAATCAGTACAATAAAACCCACCAACATAATACAGTACATTAACAAATCAAAGGGAAAAATCACATAATCATATTGATTGAAGCTGAAAAAGCATTTGACATAATCCAACATCCTTTCCTGATAAAAACATTTCAAAATTTAATAATTGAAGGAAACTTTCTTAATATCATAAAAGGCATATATGTAAAACCTGTAGGTAGCATCATACTTAATGGTGAAAGACTGAAAGACTTCCCCCTAAGATCGGGAATGAGACAAGGATGCCCATTGTCACCACTATTATTCAACATTGTACTAAAATTGCTAGCTGAAGCAATTAGGGGAAAGAAATAAAATGCATCCAAATAGGGAAGGAAGAAGTAAAACTTTCATTATTTGCAAATATCATGATCTTATAGTTAGAAAAGCCTGAGAAACCTACAACAAAGCTATGTGAGCTAATAAACAAATTCAGCAACGTGGCAAGGTGCAAGATTATTGTACAAAATCAGCAACGTTTCTACACACAAGCAATGACTTATATGAGGAGATAATTAAGAAAACATTCCAGTCAAAATTGTGACCAAAAGAATCAGGTATCTAGGAATAACCCTAACTAGGAATATCAAAGACTTGTACACAGAAATTTACCAAAAAAAATTGCTAAAAGAAATAAAAAATGACCTAAAGAGATGGAAAGGCATGATGTGCTCATGGATAGGAAGATTGAATGATGTTAAGATGTCAATTCTAATATTCAGCTTCCCCATTTAGAGAATTTCTGATATTCTCACAAGCAATGGGGACAACCAGATCAATAAGCTGAGCTCTCAATCTTGGGGTTCACCTCTATGAAACTTATCTCAAAAGATAGGCTAGGCCTACTTAAAATTAAGCCTAAGAGTCACCCTCAGAGAACCTCTTTTGTTGTTCAGATGTGACCTCTCTTTCTCTAAGCTGACATGGCAAGTGAACTCTTTGCCCTCTTCCCCTATGTGGGACATGACTCCCAGGGGTGTAAATATCCTTGGCAATGTGGGACAGAAATCCTGGGATGAGCTGGGCCCCAGCATAATCCTAGACCAGTGGATTAAAAACTGTGGTATATACGTACAATGGAATATGATGAGGAGTAAGATGAAATGATGTTCCCCAGCATATGACAATGAGGATGAACCTTGAGGACATAATGATAAGGATTGAGAAAGTCAAAAGGGGGAAGACAGAAATGAGACAAAATAAAGTGTCGGTGGCTAAGAGATTTCAGAGTCAAGAGGTTATCCTGGAGGTTATTGTTATGCATTATATAGATATCCCCTTTTTAGTTTATGGTGTATTGGAGTGGCTAGAGGGAACTACCTGAAACTGTACAGCTGTGCTCCAGTAGCCATGTTTCTAGAAGACGATCGTATAATGATATAGCTTTTACAATGTGACTAAGTGATTGTGGAAACCTTGTGTCTGATGCTCCTTTTATTAAGGTATGGACAGATGTGTAAAAAAATATGGATAAAAAATAAATAAATAATAGGGGGAACAAAAGTTAAAATAAGCTGAGTAGATTGAAATATTAGTGGCCAATGAGAGGGAGGGGTAAGGGGTATGGTATGTGTGAGTTTTTTCCTTTTTTATTTCTTTTGCTGGAGTGGTGCAAATGTTCAAAAAATTGATCATAGTGTTGAATGCACAGCCATGTGATGATATTGTGAACCATTGATTGTACACCATGTATGGAATGTTTGTATGCTAAGAATGTTTGTATGTTTGTTTGTTAAATTTTTAAAATAAAAAAAAATTTTTAAGGCTATACAAGGTAGTTCAGTGGAGAACTTTCACCTGCCATGCGGGAAACCAGGTTTGATTCCTGGCCCATGCACTTCCCAAACAAACAATCAAACAAAGCAGCAAAAAAACCAACCAAACAAATGGTGCTGCAATAAAGGGGTACTCACATGGAAAAAGAATGAAATGTTACCCCCACCATACAGCATACAAGAGGTCAATTCTACCCAAACTGATCTACAGAGTCAATGAAATATCAATCAAAATCCAACAACTTATTTTGAAGACTTGGAAAAGCTGGTTATCAAATTTATTTGGAAGGGAAAGAGATCCTGAATATCTACAGATATCCTAAAAAAGATTAATAAAGTGGAGAACTATCACTTCCTGACTTTAAAGCTTACTATAAAGCCACAGTGGTCAAAATAGCATGGTACTGGCACAAAGAAGTATTGACCAATGGAATAGAATTTGCAGAGTGCACAGATAGACCATCAAATTATAGACAATTGATCTTTGATAAGGCCCCCAAATCCACTGAATTGGGACAGAATAGACTTTTCAATAAATTGGCATGTGAAAATTGGATATCAGTAGCCAAAAGAATGAAAAAGGACCCCTATCTTACATACTACACAAAAATTAATTAAAAATGGATTAAAGACCTAAATGTAAGTGCCAATACCATAAAACTTCTAGAAGAAAATGCAGGGAAACATCTTCAAGATCTAGTAAATAGGAGATAGCTTCTTAAACTTTATACCTAAAGCACAAGCTGCAAAAGAAAAATAGACAAATGGGAACTCCTTAAAAAGATCAAAATCTTCTGTGCCTCAAAGGACTTTGATTAAAAAATGAAGAGGCAATCTTCATATTAAAGAAGAAATATTAATGGTAGAAAATATTTGGAAACCACATATTGGATAAAGGTTTGATATCCTATGTACGTAAGAAATTATACAGCTCAACAACAAAAGAACAAGGAAACTAGTTATAAAATGGGTAGACTATTTGAAAAGACACTTTTCCAAAGAGCAAATACAAACGGCTAAAAAGCACATGAAGAAATGCTCATTTTCATTATCTATAAAGGAAATGCCAATTAAGACGACAAATGAGTTATCACCTCACACCTATAAGAATGGCTGCTATTAGACAACTATATTACTGAAGAGGATGTGGAGAAGTAGGAACCCTTATTTACTATTGTTGGAAATATATAATGGTACAGTCACGGTTGTAGACAGTTTGTTGAGTCCTCAGAAAACTAAATATTGAGTTGCCTTATGACCCAGTAATACCAATACTTGGTATATACCCAGAAGAGCTGAGGGCAGTGACAAGAACACACATTGCACACCAACGTTCATAGCAACACTATTCACAATTGCTAAAAAAATGGAAACAATCCAAGTACCCATCTACAGAACAGTGGATTAAAAACTATGGTATATACATACAATGGAATATTATGCAGCAGTAAGATGAAACGATGTCCTGTAGCATATGACAACATGGATGAACCTTGAGGACATAATGCTAAGTGAAATACATCAGACATGAAAGGACAGATACTATATGATTTCACTTTTATGACTTTTGTAAAGGTAATCAAAAGAGTTTAAACTGTAGAACATTTCAGACTTACATAGCAGACTTAGAGTTACACAAAAACTAGAGATGGAGGAAAAGCTATCCAAAGAGGTTGAGTCTAAATGAAAGGGGATGAATAGAAGTGATGGTAACTAATTAGCAAGGCCATTAGTAACAGTGCCATATTGAAGGCAAATATGATTGAAAGGGGATGTTCAGTGCTATGTATCCCACAGATTAAGTCTACAATTATTACTAAGTTCTCACATGAACTATTTCAATGGTTCAGTAGTGGATGAAGTTAATAGTAGAGGGATATAGGAGTGTGGTAGTTTGGGTCAGGTGTCAACTTGGCCAAGTGATGGTGCCTGGTTCTGTTGCTGTGGACTTGAATCATTAGCATGTGAAATTCATCTATGGCTGATTACCTCTGCAGTCAGCTAAGGGAAGTGCCTTCCACAAAGAGTGATGTTTAATTTAATTAGCTGGGGGCTTAAAAGAGAGAGGTCAGAAGAGAGCTCAATGCAGCACAGCCCAAGAAGCTCAGCATATCTCATCTCAGCACTCACAGCTCAGCACAGATGTTTGGAGATGCAGAAAGGAATCACTGTGGGGAAGGCCATTGGAACTCAGAAGCCAGGAGAGAAGGCCAGCAGACATCACTGTGTGCCTTCCCATGTAAGAGAGAACCTCAGATGAAAGTTAGCTGCCTTTCTTCTGAAGAACTATAAATTTTTAACTAAATAAATCTTTTATTAAAAGCTAATCCATCTCTGGTGTGTCTCATTCTGGCAGCTTTGGCAGACCTAGAACAAGGGGGAAAACTAAAAATGCATACTATTGCCAGTAGTTAACAGGAAGTCATAAACAGTACCAAGCACTATCAGGGGCAAGTAACTGGGTTGGGGGAACAAGTGATAAGGGGTAGTTTTGATTTGATGTTTGGTGGTGTTGTGTTTGAAAGTTTTTTTATCATTATGGACCAATGAAAATTGTCTAAAACTGAGAATGCCACTGATTGTACAACCAAACAAAGATACTGTAAAACATGGTTTGCTTATTTTAGACATTATCCATGATGCCCAATAGATAGAGGGAGCTGAAAGATGCAATGATTGAGAAGCACAATGGCAAACAGTGATGCATTTATATGATTGAATATGGTGTGGCTACAAAACGGAAGGACATCAAGAGGCACACAATGAACTAAATAAACCTTGGAGAGACTGTATTGTGCAAAATAACCCAAAAATTAAAGAATAAATATACTAAGGTCTCCCTCAGAAAATACTTATGAGAAAATGGGAGCCTAGATTGTGGGCCCTTATAGTAGACATATTTGGTCTGAAGTTGTAAATATATTTCTAGATTCTGAGACACTGAGCTAGATGTGCATCAGCTGATATTTCTCTGGAATGTTAAGTAGCTCTGTGACACCTAGGTTCCAGAAATGGAGCACTGTGGACCTGAAAGTTAACATAGCTATATATAATAATAGTTTAAGTAACCAAAAAAGAGATCAGGCCTCAATTAGAATTTAAAACAAAGCAATCTGGCTGAGTCTGAGGTAAAGTAGAATGCTGGGTAAAAGATGATAGTCTATGTACTCTAGACCTTCAGTTAGTATATTAGATCAAAGGCAGAGAGGTTTATTATGTCCCAGGTACCCTCTCAACCATTGGGGACTCCCAAGAAAATAAGCCAAGCCCTGGATTTTGAGGCTTGCCCTTATGAAAGTTATTTCTGTATGGGGAGAAACCAGACTACACACCATGAGGCCTAAGAGTTGCTTCCTGGAAGCCTCTTTGTTGCTCTCTCTCTAGGCCCAACTCTGCAAGGAGGATAGTTGCTCTCCCCTCTATGTGGTATATGACATCCAGGGGTAAAAATCTCCATGACAACGTGCAGATGAGTCTGGCCCTGACGCCATGGGATTGACAATGCCTTCCTGAACAAAATGGGAAAAGTGTAATATAATAAAGTATCAGTGGCCAAGAAGATCAAATGCAATCAAGAAGCTATTCTGAAAACTGCTATTATGCAAGCTTCAGTTAGATAGTACTAATTGCCATAGTTTGCTAAACCCAATTAACATCATTCCTGTTGACTCTAAGAATACCTAGAACTCGAACTGAGACTCTATAAAGGTCTCATGCACTAGGTTTGCCTTCCTGCAACATACCATTCCCAGAGGTTTCCTAGGTCAGATAAACCCTGAAACTCAGAGGGACCAGCTTCTTCAGGATTGTCAATTAATTATATTCCCCTGTCACTCAGTGTGGACACCGCTTCTCAACATGAAAAAGTCAGAACAGGCAAATTGCCCAAAGATTGCTACAGAATGGGAAAAGGATTAAAGGCGAAGGAGGAGGTATAACAGAGAATATGGGATTTAACAAATGAATATGGCTGCTGAATCACTATGTTGATATTCCTTGTAGCCTCTGGTGTTTTGGAGCAGCTAGAATGAAAACTCTGACTTGATGCCATGGTACCCTGTGACTAATTCTGGGATCTCTTCTGTATTTTCTTGTTGAAGTGTGCTTTGAAAATTATTGCTTTTTTCTTTCTTTGTTTTGTATATATGTTATATTATACAAGAAAAAATGTTTTAAAAACGTAACAGCAGAATTTGACAAAATGATTTAATGTATTATGTTAAACATATGAAATTGCCAAGTTTTTTTTTAATTTTTTACCTATAAAAATGAAATTTTCATATGGTTCAACCTAGTATCTCAGTACACACCCACAGACACATACAGTTTTGGCTCTGCCTTAAATGATAGGTCCCTGAAACTGAAAATGCTCAGGACAGAATTCATGATCATTCTGTAAAGAAATAGCACATTGCTAATTTCTATAAAAGAGTTTTAAAGGAAAAGTCTTTCCTCTGAAATTTTGCAGTGATTTTCAATAGCTCCTGACCCTCTCTCTACTTAACTCATGTATACTGTTTCCAAAATTGCTTTAGTGCATTTGGAGTTCCTTTCAGATCTGAACTCAGCTTGCTTAAACACAACAGATTGAGCTATTTGTTTCCAGGCACTTTTAGTGGAAGAACTAGTACTATTCCCATTGTGTTATCCTGGATATTTAAAACATCCCCATCACATACACACGCAAAATTGAACTTCCTTGCTCCAGATATGCACAGCAGAGCAGGAAGAATCCAGGGGAAACATCTCTTTCTACAGTTTGATGTTTACAACCAAAGCAAAATCTCAGTCAGAGTTTGAAAGAGATAGAGGCACAAATTGGCCCGGCATCCAGAAAGGACAATGTGAGGATCGAGAGCAGTGGTGACCATTTCCCTGCCATGTACAGACACTGTCCCAAAACAATTAACACCAGAAAATTCTGACTGAAAAGCTAAACAATGAGTACTTCTTAGTTTTATTTCATTTTATCATAGGGAATATTTTCCTGGGCGGTTTTTTAAATTACTTTATCATCCATGTTTTCTTTTTTAGGTAAAAATTCTTAGACCAGAATATTTAAAGAATTCAGTGTGTAAATTTGTAACTGAAAAAATGGGAAACACATATCTTCACACAACTGGAATTAGTTTGAAGGAACTATATCAAGAATCCAATGCCAGAATTCCTTTGATACTTATTCACTCTCATGGTAAGCTATTTGTGAATAGTTAAGATGATGGTACAATATGTGTCCAAAGCTGAGAAGTAGGCTCTGTGTCAGGCTTAAAATATTTTCCTACTCATATGTAAATATTTTAGATAAGAGAGCAGTTAAAACTTTAATATGTAAGTGACATTTTTAATATATTAAAATTAATCTTTCTAAAAAAGTAAAAGAACAAAGAGGGATAAGACTTTCTAGATTGACCAATAAGACAAAATTCATGAATGATAATTTTCTGTGTAGAAAATGCCTTCTACACACATATTATAGGTCTGAAATTTGAGATTATCCTTATGTTTATTAACTGGCTTTTACTTCCTATTTTTTTATTAGAGAAGTTGTAGGTTTATAGAAAAATCGTGCATAAAACAGAGTTCCCAAATACCGCCTTGCATTAGGTGTGGTACGTTTGTTATAACTGTTGAAAAAACATTTTTATAATTGTGCTATTAACTATAGTCCATTGTTTACATTAGGGTTCACTGCGTTGTGACATATATATATATATTTAACCACATTCAAATATATAATTCAGAGCTATTAAGTACATACACAATGTTGTGCTACTAGCATCACCACTTGCTACCAGAATTTTTTCACCCAAACTTCCCAACAGTTTTGATTAGCACTGATATGTGAAAAATATATACACTTGAAATAAACTATCAGAGGGTGGTACAATGGTGGCTCAGTGGCAGAATTCTTGCCTGCTGTGCCAGAGACGTGGGTTCAATTCCTGGAGCATGCCTATGCCAAAAAAAAAAAAAAAAACGAAAGATAAACTATCAGAAATTGATGCTGCAGATCTACTCCTTGAATTCCTCAAAACTCCAAAAGATGCTTTCTTCATTTTCTTATCTTAGCTCTTCAGACCCTAAGAAAACCTTTCTTCATTATCTCCTGTTCTTAATAATCTCCAAATCAAATTTGTCTTCATGATTGATCATTGTTCAATGAGTCAGTTAGGCAGAGAGACATTGACTAGAGTACCTCCACCTGGAGGCTTTCTCACCTGGAATTTGTTTTCCCATGTATATCTCTCATAGTAGGTACTGTCCACTTCCTGAAGACTTAGCCTAAGTTGGCAGCTAGGGCTCTAGCTATCACATCCATGTTGTATACAGAGTAGGAGAAATGAAGAAGAGCACACCTCTTCCTTTTAAGGAGACATCTCACACTTGTGCTAACAAACTTTTGCTGCAAAAACTCATCCATAGAACTTAGATGTCTGTACCTAGATGCAAGAGAGGCTAAAAATGTAGTATTTTAGCTAGGCACACAGCATCTCAAATAACATTGAAGTTCAGCTACAGAGGAGGTAGGGGCAAGTAGATGTATTAGACAACCAGCAGTTGCTGCTGTAGGTAAATATTATCCTATTATCTTCCCCATGGGTTAGGAAACCAAGGTCACTCAGCTAGTAAATGGCAGATCCAAGATTTGAACTCTTGACTGTCCAACTTCAAAGCCTGTAATCTTTTCCTTTCTCTCCACCTTCTCACATCACCACTCAATAAATGCCCTATTGTGTCTTTTAAGAGGAAATTAAATGAGTTCACAGTTTTATATACCTCTCCATATTGTTACGCAGGGAATGACCCCACCAGTCTTCTACGGAGATTTGCGCAAGAGTTAAAAGGAACGTTGAATCATCTGACCATGATTTCTTTGGGTCGTGGCTGGGCAGCTAAAGCAGAAGATCTCATTGTTAAGGCCCTAATCAAAAAAGAACAATGGGTCTCTCTCCAAAACTGCCACCTTGCAGCAACATTTATGGCAAGACTTTGCACTATTATAGAATCGTAAGGCTTTTACATTTATTTGTAGGGAATCAGATTAATTATCAAAACTGTGAAGTAAAACTGGAAATGGCAACATATCCTGTGTTTATAACAATGATAAAATAATGTGTTAGACTACTTGGAAGCAACTTAAGCTATCTTATATGGGTTATTTTTTAAAGAACTTGAAACTAATCTAAGAACACATCTGTTTTTATTAGGAACCTCTTTAGTTTTTATTCTTTATCTTGTATGTCACTTATTTTCAAACTCTTTCAAAAGTTTTGCATGCATGCACACATGTGTATATAGATGTACAGATCAACAGCATAGTTTTTAATATTCTGTATGCTCCCCAACAGCAAAGTATAATACCTCATAGCCATGCTTCCAATGCTGATTTATTTTATGGCCTATATTTAGTAGCTATTCTGATTTTCTCTGGCTTAACCTACATTGCTAGGCCCTTCTTCCAAAAGCACTCATTTTGCCATTCCTAGACAGAAATTTCTATAGGTTCAGCCTTCTTGTTTTCAGAGGAAATATTTGAAAGTTGATTGTTGTGTTAGTTAGATTCAGTTGTCAACTTGGCCAGGTGAGCATACCTAGTCTTGTTGCTGCGGACATAAGCCAACGGTATGTGAACCTCATCTGTTGCCAATTGCATCTGCAGTCAGCTAGGAGGCGTGTCTGCTGCAATGAGTGACGTTTGGCTTAATTGGCTGGTGCTTAAATGAGAGAATGCAACGTAGCACAGCC
>PVIY010061241.1:0-11321 GCA_004026745.1 Myrmecophaga tridactyla | reverse complement strand
ATGTGTTTGCTTGTGTGTCCGTGTGTGTGCAATTTGCAATAGTACCTTCTCTATCCTCCTCACATCAAAAAAGGCTGCCGTTTTGAACCATTCTTGTGGTTTCTTTCGAAATTTATGTTCATATTTCTAAATAATCACACTTTGTACCACTATTCCTTAATTAACCACTTTTAGATAATATCTAATGACTTCTTGTTGAATGAGATGAGGGATTTACATCTCTACTGCTACCCTATGCAAAATGCAGACACACATCCACCAACACACACTCACACACACATACTCATAAGCACACACATCCCCCACTCCTTTCCCCAATTTACTTAAAACACAATTTTTTGATATATCAATATCCATTGCTTACATACTTATGACTACATACATATTGTTCTCTAGAAAGATAATTATGATTATGTTTCATTTTGTGTACATATTTTCCCTTAAAAATATATCTTTATTCCAATTCTTAACTTTCTAGATGATGATTAAGACTTATTTCCAACTAATCCTGTAAATGTTTCAAACTCCTAGTAATAATTTCTCAAGTGCTCAGATCTCAGACAATTGGTCACATCTATTCTGCTGTCTTCCCTCACATCTGCTCTGCCCACATGGTTCATTCTAACTGGTTCTTTCTTAGGCCCGGTGCCATCAGCACCCCTGAAACATCCATCCTCTTACATGAGGTCTCCTAATACCTAGAGCCCATGACTTCCTCTGGTTTCAGACATTTGGATGGAGCAAATTCTCCAATGCCTTTATGAGAAAAGGAAAAGAAAGGATAAAATTTGCGTATATATTTATACACAAGATGACAATTGCTCATGAGAATTCTGATGCCGTTCTGATTCCTTATCCTTTATATCTAATACAAATATGATATTGAGAGATTAGGAAATGAGAGAAGGGCATACATGCCGAATGGTATCTTATTCTGTAGGAAAGCAGTAAATAAAAACTGATTTTCTTCTCTGATATTTTTAATGATTTTTTCTTAAACCTGGTGTTTGAAATTCCATGACCTTGTGTCTTGGATGGAAGTTTGTATTTCATTCTCTTACTGGACACTCGCTGAGAATTTTCTATCTAGATGTCAGAAAGTGGTCATTCCTCTGGAGCTGTTTGTATTCTGCAGTCTATTTCTTGGCTGCTAGATTTTAGAACCCAGATTGGGGAAAGCAGCTAAGGATCTCAATTCAAGAGGTGGACTCTTACCTGACCCCCCTTTTTATCCCTCCACGTCATTCCTTCCCTGTCTCTGCTCCCATCCCTAAGTGCAGGTCCTTTTAGTGAACTTTTCCTAGAGTAAATCTGTATCTTTACATGGGCAGAGGAAAGGAGAATGACATGCTGTCATGGTCAGGTTCATGTGTCAGCTTGGCCAGGTGGTGGTACCCGGTTGACTGGTCAGGAAAGCACTGGCCTGTCTGTTGCTATGAGGACATTTCATGGACTTAAATCAGAACCAGGTTGGCTGCATCCACAGCTGACGGTATTCATGATTAACTAAGGGGATGTCTTCTGTAATGAGTGACACTTAATCTAATCACCAGAAGGCTTTTAAGGAGGATTCTGAGAGAGTCACTCTTCCTGTCCAGCCAGCCTCTCCTGAGAGATTGTTGAGGACTTTCCTTGGAGTTGCTAGCTTACAGCCTGCCCTACAAACCTTGGACCCTTATATTCCCATGTGTGCTCAGCCAACTTCTCATGAGAGTTCTCGGAAGACCTTCATTGGCATTGCCAGCTTGCAGCCTGCCTTCTAGACCCTGGGCTCTACATTCCCATTGTTATGTGAGATACATTTATAAATTTTATATCTATAGATATCTCCCGCTGATTCTGTTCTCTAGAGAATCTAGCTAATACACATGCCAAAAGGAAATGTGGAGGAATCCTGGGTGGGGAGATCCTCCTATTTTGGCCCTCATTCTCTCACTATTTTCTTTAACATTTTGTACTTCTAAATACCAGGCTGGTGGGGATTGCATGGACACACATTGTTTTTTCCTTATTGATAAAGCCTTATTGCCTGGCATTTAGGTTACATTTCATCCTTTCTGCTGAATTACTTGTCACATCTCCATCTGCTCTCTGTGTTACAGAAATTGATTGAGGATTTATTGGCTGTTTCCTGTTTCCCTCTTCTCCAAATATATAAGTACTAATTGTCGTTTATAATTAGTTTATAGTTATTTCAGTAGGATCCTGATGCAGGAAAAGATAATGTGTGCTACTTATCTGCTATGCATAATCGGAATCTCTTTAAAGGTAAATTTCTAAGATTAAACAGTTTGTAAAAAACAAAAGTATTGATAAAATAAAAACTTCTTATGATGGCAAGAACTGTATCTTTGGATGCAGGTTTCACAAATAACAAAATATCCTAGGTACATCTTCTGCCTAAATAGCAGAACCTTCCTTATGAACCTAACTTTTTAGAGTGCTTGCCAGACTGTGCAAATTTTCCCAGGCTCCTTCCCTAAATTTGTAGAATTTCCAGAAATTGAAGCATGAAGCTTCATTGAGGAAGAATTCCATCTTCCCTGACCCAGCATTACAACAGTGCATTTTCAGAATAAGGAGAGATATCTATAAGAACATACCTACCAGGCGGGCCACGGTGGCTCAGCAGGCAAGAATGCTTGCCTGCCATGCCCGAGGACCCAGGTTCGATTCCCAGTGCCTGCCCATGTGAAAAAAAAGAAAAAAAGAACATACCTACCATCCAAGCATCCTTTTTACTAAAAGCAACACCATTATGCAATCCTAGGCCAATGCAAATATGCCTGCACCAAATCATCTCCCGTGGAATCCAAATAGAACACTAGAGTGTCAGAGCTTCTCCTCTTGCCCCCATCATTCTCACTCCTTTAAGTCACCTTCCCCTTTTATGCAAAGGTGTCTCATTTCTATTCTTTCATAAAATTTGAACACACTACCTTGGAGACTGTAATAAGAGATCTCTCACACAGTCAACAGAGAGCACACGGGCACTATCTTATCAACTTCTATTCTGGAAATCACCCTGTGCACCAGCTGTGGTCATACCTGTGACCTCTGGGTACTTCATCAGGAGCAGGAGTCCATATCGCAAAGTGGTGCTTGTGGTCTCTGTCCCAGCAGCAAATAGATCAGTTACAGCGACTGTCAAGTTTTCAATGGTGAATTCAGACTGTGCATTGTGTTTTTCCTAGGAATGATTTGGTGAATATTTCGATGAACTAATTTGTCTGCATATTTAATAGCAATCAATCAAAATAGCACATATTACTTTAAAGTTAAGAAAATGCAGAAAATGGAGTGTGCAGTACTTAAAATAATATTTTATGTCTTTAGAGGCTTGTGTTAACTGGTCCAATTTTAATTTCCTACTCCTTTATGCTGGTTTGAAAAGGTTTATGTACCCCTGAAAAGCCTTGTCTTAACTCTAATCAACCTTGTGGGAGCAACTGTTTGTTCTAATTCCTACTCAGTACTGTATGTTGGAAACTTTAATTAGTTTATCTCCATAAAGATGTCACTCAATCAAGTGTGTGTATTAAACTTGGTTAGGTGGAGACATGTCTCCACCCGTTCCAGGTGGGTCTTGATTGGTTTTACTGGAATCCTTTAAAAGAAGAAGCACTTTGGTAAAAGCTAGAGAACAATGAGAGAGAAAGCCACGAGATTCTGAGAGAGCAGAGAACGCAGCAGAACCACAAAGCAGAGAGTTCACCAGCCAGTGACGTTTTGAGAACGAGGAGAGAACCACAGAATCACTACAGAAAGTTGAGAGAACCCCAGAGTCTACCAGCCAGAGACCTTTGGAGATGAAGGAAAACACCTCCTGGGGAGCTTCATGAAAATGGAAGCCAGGAGAGAAAGCTAGCAGTGAGGCTGTATTCACCACATGTCTTTCCAGATGAGAGAGAAACCCTGACCATGTTTGCCACGTGCCTTTACAGCTGAGCGAGAAACCCTGACCTTCATCGGCTTTCTTGGATCAAGGTATCTTTCCTTGGATGCCTTAGATTGGCATTTCTATAGAATTTCTTTAGACTTTCTATAGACTTGCTTTAATTGGGACATATTCACCACCTTAGAACTGTACATTTGTAATTTATTAAATTCCCCTTTTTAAAAGCGATTCCATTTCTGGTATATTGCATTCCAGCAGCTAGCAAACTAGAACACCTTTAAACCCAGCTTGCCTAGAAATTTCATTTCCCAGCCTAGTTTAGAATTTTGATGGCCATGCAATATAGTTCATGCCAATGAGATATAAGCAGAACCCTGCTGGTGACACTTTTTTCTTTACTTCTGCCTCAAAACACAGATGTGAAGATGAAGAGGGGCAGATATCATCTTGGGATATGAGGCTATAAGCATGAAGATGGAGGCCTATATAGGAAATTTTGTGAAGGAAAATGGAAGGAACTTGATTTCATGATGCGTCAGGGCTACTGTGTTGGCCTTGAATTGACCCAAGTGACTCATTGGCTGTGATATAAATAAACTCACTATTTCTTAAGCCATTATTATTTGGATTTTATCTAATTCATAGACTAACAATAATTGATAGAAAAGGGCAAATTAGGGCCATAGCATAAAGATGTTATAATCTTGAAATAGTAGTTTGCAATTTTTTTCTGTTCAAGAATTTATGGGGACTCTGTATTGCCTGCAGATTCATGATGAAGTTTAAATTGTGCAAAAGATAATAAAGCAGTGCAACCTAGAATGTAATATAGGGAGAGAATGAATTCACAAATACAAGGAGGACCAGCACTGCTGTATTCCAGGTGCAAGGTATTAGGTAACTCGGTCTAGGAAACAAGTGCAGGAATGGGTAGGAATAACAAATTGAGGAGACACAGCAAACATAAAGACAGAGAGGTTTGGGCAAGTGGGGCTAGTGGAGATTCCGAAGCCAAGGGTCTGAGTGCCTGGAGGTCTCATAACTTAAAGTCAGGGAAAGTGATAAGGACTTGAGAAAGACGCCTCTGGTGGAGCCTTTGCCTCTCACTTTCCCGTATACTGAGCACCATGATATTTTCTATCATCATTTTAATGCTTGATATTTCGTAATTTTCTAACCTTGTAATTGTTCCCATTTCATGTGAAATGTGCATTCTTTTTCTCCTCAGGTAGGTTATTAATACCTCAAGAGCAGGACCCATGTATTCTCTTCATTTAACAATCCAATTTTAAAATCTTTCATGATGTTTAGTGCAGATCCATGCACACAATAGAGACACAAAATGTTTGTCAAGCATTATTTGTCTGACCTTTTAAACTTCCCTAGTATGTACAGAATTAACCAAGGAACCATCATGTACACAAGTAAGCAAATAACTGAATTTTCCTTCACATTTTACCTGTTCCATTTTGATGAGGAAACAATCAATATAGTCTCGAGGATTGTTAATGTCCAGGGATTCTTGGTGTTCTTTTATTTTGTCCAAAGCATATTTTTGTAAAAATTCTGTGTTTTGAAGTACTTTTTTATGATTCCCGGGGAGATAATCTATGAGAATGGGGAAAGCATGGCAGATCTAAAAAAGAAAAAATCACTTATGTTATAAAATATACTTAATGAAGACATATATGCCAGAATCCCAAACTCTGGTTAAAAACTAGAGCTATAATGATGAATAAAATAGCATCTTCATCTTGAATTCTCTGTGCTGACAGATTTGAAGGAGAAAATTCTGAACAGAGGATCAAAGATGATAATCATTTCCTATCCTCTTAAGACATTTTTACCAAATAAAAGCATCTTTATAGCAATATTCACATTTTTACAAGGATTGTTTCCTACAACTTTGGTATGAAGGATGGCATGGATTACTATGAGTCACATTTTGTAGATGACAGAGGGTAAGGAACTTTGGGCAACCTGATATAGAGTACACAGCTAGTGCCTGCTGTTTCTATTTCTATCCAGCAGCCTCAGAAATATAATTGGTATTTTAAAGCATGGAGGGATTGGAAGGTACCATAACTGTTTTATAGTTAAAGTTGCCGTGCACCAGAGCAGTTAAGGGACTACTCTAAGATCACACAATTGCAATTTAGGCAGAGTCCAGGATAAGCCATCTTAGCATGCCTCAGACACCATAAAACCCAATCACTTTGTCATTACTAACACGGTGACCTTGTCAGCGACGGACGCAGTTGAAGCATCGATCACTCCTGTACCTGAGTCGGTGTTTCCTGGCAGCTGTGGTCCCAAGCATCCTCCCTCCTTGATATCCTAAATTAGGACATTTCTACCATGGATTCTGATGAAGAGGTCTCACTGAGAGGACATGCTTTGTGCGGAACGAAAGCCGATCAGCAAAGGTCTTGGGTCTCCATTGAGTGCTAGGGGAATGCTTTTGGGAACACACCAAGTACTTTATGGAAACTGGTCTTTGGGTTTTAAGGGAAAAACCATTAACACTAGTGGACTTTAATCTGAGCTCATTATTGTGGACATGTGTTTTCTTCCATGTAAAATAGTGGGTTTGCCTATGTTTTCCTGAAGTTTACTCCCTCATGTCATGCTCTGGTCACAACTGTTATGCTCAAACACTCACTTCACAATTTGAACCACATAGAATTTAGAACTTGTCAGAGAAAAGAGAATAAGTGGTTTCCCAGGAAAAAGGATTTTGGCCTCACCTGGACCCATGGGGTGCTCAGAATTCTGACGTTTTCATTGAGTTTTGCCATCAAGTTAAGTAAACCCTGATCTGTATAATCATAACGTGTCTGGAAAACAACGGAGCAGATCACATTGCAAGGAGCACAGCACAGGATAAAAGTGGGATCACAGGGTGACTCTAAAAATTGGGAGAAAATTTTAAAACACCATTAAAATGTGCATATAAAACTCTGTCTTTGAGATAACAGGAAAAGATCAGTTTAGAATATCTAGGAATTCTCTTATCAAGAAAAATTTCAGCATACATAGAATCAGTACATCACTTTCTCCCTCAACCTGAATTGACCATTCCATTCTAACTGTTTAGTAACAGTTTTTCCAAATATCCCGTTACCTCCGCTGCCTTTATTTATCCCCTTCTAACCAAACATGCCTGATATCTTGGAGGGAAAAGGAAAAACAATGTAAAGAAGCCCCTTTTGAAAACACCTAATAATTCAATCATCAATGCAGAATCACCTTTGTCTACACAGTCTGTAGACAACTAAGCATTACTATAGGAAGCAAGATAATAGTTAGGCATGTCATATTTAAAAACAAGTAGTTGATGGAACCAAATGTTGAACCACAGAGGGGAGATCTGAAGAGAAAGAGATTAAGAGTGAATTCAATATTTGAAATAACCAATGTCAGAAAGTAAAAGCCATCCATGTTGTATTAGAAGAAAAATTATAAAAATGAATAAAATTTATGAGAACTTTTGTTTGCTTAAAATAAAAGCAAATCAAGAATTTCTTTCTTTCAAACTTAAGTAACGATTATGGCAAGCAAAACAGGTTAAATTCACGAATGCTGTCCCTTTATTTCTTCATTTCAATATAGAAAAAAAAAGATATCCTGATCTAGTGGCGTCCTTTTTCACCTATCAAAACCCCAAAATTAATTTATTTGGGCCAAGCTGCACTCTTTGCCAATTTCTTGGATTTTTCTCTATATTAGCTATCAACAGAATATAGCATGTCATAATAATTATTAAAATTTCACCACTGTTTAGTTCAATTCCATCATCATAGAGATGAAAAAATTAAAGCAGAGGGTAAGTTTTCTTTTTTGGTAGGAGATCTGTAAGTGAAACTTTTGCAATCAATGATCTATAAGCTTTAGATTCAGAAAGTCCACAAATTCACATCTATAAAAATAACTAAGGTCAACTAAATTCAAGTGTTGTGAAGGAACTACAGGACATTGAATAACAGGAACCTTTTGCAATTGTTGCTAAGATGTCAGTGCAAACAGAAACACTCAAGACTCTAAGCTTTCAGAAGAGGTTCTACATTCCTAAGGGAGATGAAGGGTAATTTGAGAAGCCTCTAGGATTTCTTTGCATGTACTTGATTCTCATTTTCAATCTTTCATTTCATTTGGAATAGGGAATGAAAAACAAGGTGATATGGTACCCGAGCTGAAAGTCAGGATCATTAAGAGAAGAACTTCGTAGGTCAGAAGAGCTGGCAGTGTGGGGTACACGATTACCATGAAGGTTCTGACACAGAATTCCATAAGAGGAGGGAAAAGATAAGCAAAGAAGAAAACAGAGACAACTTATAGTTAGGCAAGATAGGGCAAGACTTATTAAAAATAGTAGAAATCAAGTTAAGTAAATCATTTTGTACTTGGTTTCTGTGTACGTTACAGATTATGCTTTAGCATTTATTCCTTAACATGTATAAATCAGTTGAATCAGTACTGAGTAAAATTAAATAATGCATGCTGATAGTTTAAAAGTTGCCCTGAGTTTTCAGGCAATTCACAATGGTGATGCAGACCTAGGACTTGGAAGAAATCCTTAGACATGTCAGTGGGTTGCCCATACACATTTAGTCCAGTTAAGGAAAAGCACATATCGTTTCATGCTCTACAGAGAAATGATGAGTCCATTCCCATGGTGTCCATGGATAAGTGCCCTGATGGAATGTTCTGGAATAGGTAGCACACGATGAAGCTATGGGGAAATATTTCTCTTTAACTCTTGGAGAAAATGAGGCTCAAACCCCTGTATCTTCATGATATTCTAAATGCAAGTAAACAAACAGAGCTCAGGAAAGAAAAGGATTAAACCAATTTTGTATACCATAGCTGTATGGACAATCATGCATTGTCCGCGGGAGGGCACAGACAGGAGCTTGTGTATACACACACACACAGACACAGACACAGACACACACACACGCAAAGATACACAAAAGTTCCCTTGTGGCTCTGCTTCAAACCCGCCCTGCTCTATCTGAGGGCTGATGCTGCTACCCATAGGAGAGATCTGGCAGCCCCTGAAATGTCTCCAAGGATGTCATTCAAGGACTCCCTCAGGCGGGCAATCTCTGAAGATCAGTGATACAGAGGAAAGAATCACCCACCGTTGGTTTTCCTCAGCTCCTCCACAAGGCAGCGGGCTTCCTCCTGGACGCGGTCCTCAATGCTCCTCTTCCCCATCCCGAAATTCCGCAGGGTCATGAGCGAGAAGCGCCGGACCTCCCTCCATGCCTTTCCATTGCTGAAAACAATTCCTACAACCAGGGGACACAGATACAAGGAAGGCAATCCTAGTCAAGGAGGGGATGCGGATACTGGGGAGCAATGTGACCAGGCTGTCCTGAGGAGCTCTTTAAGTCTCTGTTTTCATTCCTCTGCTCTTCACCCCCATCACCATTGCCCACACAGGCACCCATTCACCTACCAAATCCATTAGCAGATCTGTCAGCCAGTGGGAAACTTCCCCTTCCAGAAAAATCCTCGCCATGATCAATCAGAGCTTCCTTCACTGCTTCATATCCATATAACACCACAGTGGGCTTCCAGCCCAAATACAGAGTAAACACAGGGCCATAGGTTTCAGAGAGCTGGGAAATGGAGAGGAGATGCAGATTCTAGCAAAGAAGTGATTCTTTGGTCTCTATATTATCCAGACTGACATTATCAATATATTGTTCATTTTTTTATTCTGTCACATACAGTTTAAAATATTCTGAATTTTATACATAAGCATGTTGGTTATTTCTGGAAGGTCTCTAGGATGTGCCAAGCAATGGCATCCTCAGTAGCTTAACCTAAGTTTATTTATTCCCATTTAACAGATAAAGAAATTGAGATTAAGAGAATTAAAATTTTGTATCCATAGTCCCACATCTAATACATAGAACACTCATATTTGAACCCTGCTTTATCAACCTCTGATGCCTGGTGAATTTATCAGTTTCCAATGCCCATTTTGGACTAATACCCAGCTGGCAGCATCGGGATCACCAGGGAACCTCTTCCTCTGGGGATTCTGTTCAGTTGCTCTGTGATGAAGCCTAGTGTGTCTATTTTTAACAACCATGCTAGATGATTCCAGCTCATCCCATTTGAGTTCTACTGGTGTTGCTGGCACATAAAGCAAGTGGGCTCCACAGAGGCTGTGCTGAGACCTGCAGCATCTCCTGGAAGTATAATTTCTTCCATCCTGCAGCCTTCACAGGCCACAGGCAGCAACTTCTTGCAGAGCCCAAAGGATTCTCTTTCCACCCCATGGGCCCTGTGTTGTGTTTCTTCCTTTCATTCACTTATGCCAGTCCCAAGCCCACATCGCTCTTTCTTTGACATCATGCCTCCTGTGCTTCTTCAGAGACATTTAATATTCATGGATCATCAGAAAAAAACACATGGTTTATAGAGTAGATGACTTCTTGAATGTAAACAAAAATACTTCTATTAACTTTGAACTTCAGCCTAGAAATCACTGCCAAGGACCGTGAAGCAGTGAAGGGCAGCAGCACTCCCTATTGTACCGCCTGATCACTTTGTGAATTTGATCTGACCTTATAGTGACCTAAATGTTTCTGTTCTCGCAAAATGCCTTACTTCATTCCACTCTTTCTGACAATGACAGAGACACAAAAACAAAAAAGCAACAAAAGCAACAAAATCTACAGGGGAACTTTGACCTTCCTAGGATCTATTTTAACACAATGCCTCCGAAGATGTATTTTATTTACTCTCAGGAGTTAATTGAAAAGCCTACTTACCTTACATAAGGATTTGTTGATTTCTTTAGCATTTAACTGTAGGATATTTCCAATAATTGGGAGAGGCCTGGGGCCAGGTGGAAGCTTCCCTCTCCCATAGTTCTGTTTCCAGAGGAAAAGGAGAAGCAAACAGGAGAGACAGAGCACTAGGGCCACAACTGGCTCCATCAGAGACTTTCCTAGCTATGAATGTGCAATCCAAAGTCTTTATAGTACTCCCTACAGTCGAACAGTGACTCTTTGATCTTATAAAGTGACCAGTTGGGGAGAATCACTTGGATCCTTTCTGAGTGGACTTTGGTTCACTGATAAAGATTGAAAAACAGTGTTCTTTAGCCTGGCTTTCCTTCTTTCCAAGGCTGCATCTGGAGATTATTTTTTAACTGGGCAGAGGTGGGTTCTGGGTATTGGTAATTTCATTTCAATTATTAGAGAAACCACCACAGGCAGTTCCTGATGTCAATTATCTGATCTAAAAATTTTCAAATGACTAATAATCAACTGGAAAGTATCACTTGAGGGTAATCCATCTATTTTATGCATTGCATTAAAAGTATTTCTCCTGTTAGGCTTTAGCAAACACTATAATCATTTTTGCACTTGTAAATGGAGGCATTTTTATGTATTTTAAT
>PVIY010061240.1:0-11304 GCA_004026745.1 Myrmecophaga tridactyla | reverse complement strand
CTTTCACAATGAGACTCTGTGAATGTGAAAACCTTGTGTCTGATGCTCCTTTTAGCTACTATATCAACAGAAGAGTAGAACATATGGAATAAAAATAAATAATAGGGGGAACAAATGTTAAAATAAATTCAGCTTGAAATGCTAGTGGTAAATGAAAGCGAGGGGTAAGGGGTATGGCATGTATAATCTTTTTTTCTCTGTTATCGTTTTATTTCTTTTTCTGTTGTCTTTTTATTTCATTTTCTAAATCGATGCAAATGTTCTAAGAAATGATGAATATGCAACTATGTGATAATATTAAGATTTACTGATTGTATATATAGAATGGAATGATATCTTAATGTTTTTTTGTTAATTTTTTTTAATTAATAAAAAAGTTTTTAAAAAAAGTGAGTGCTCTTGAATAAAAAAATATAATCTTATTTATGCAGTAAATTTGCTAAATAAAGTTCTTTCTACTCACAGCAAAGGCCCCCCCATCACTTTTATCACATATTATTAATAACTAATAACTACCCTATATTGTTTACTTACTAAGCCCTTAGCACAATGTAAGAAACTTTATGGATATTAATTTACTTAATCCTCTCAACAGTTCTATGAAATCTATATTAATGTCACCATTTTAAAGACGGGGAAACTAAGGCTCATAAAGATTAAGAAATTTACCCACGACTAAGTCCTGCAGAAATACAGAATACAATTCAGGTCTTTATAACTTCAAAATTCATGCTCTCAACCATTAAACTTTCAACATTCAAGTATTAAATTAATGTGATACAAATTAAATAAATATAATTTAATGAATTATATATTTCATTATATAATATAATTTTAGTCTACTTTCAAACACTCAGATCTTTTCAGTATTTCATCAATATTTTTTGCATTTGTACTTTCTTCTTACATTTTCATCGACTACTAATGTCGGCTGGGGTGCAGGTGTTGGCAATGAAACTCCTGAAGGATCTACTTTTAGTAATCGCATTGATCTTCTACATCCAGTCTCATTTTCTCTCTTTTTAGGTTTTTTCCTAAAGAAAAGGAAAAAATTCACATTATACTCATAAAAGTTAAATGTATTTACCATTAGTAGAGACAACTTTTAGGAATGTATCCAACAGATGGAGTCACACATGTGTGCAAAGATGTACTATTGAGGTTTGAATCACGTCCCTCCAAAAGGCATGTTCAGGTCCCAACCCCTGGGTCCATGGGTATAGACCCATTGTAAATAGGATCTCTTAAAGATGCTGCTTCAGTTAAAGTGTGGCCTAACTGAATCAGGTTGGGCTTGAATCCAGATTACTGGAGTCTTTTAAAACAGAATGAAATTCAGCCAGAGAAAGGGAAGAGCCACCAAGAACAGCCTGAGGTCAGAAGTCAAAAGAGCCTGGAAGAGAAAGAAGATGCCACCATGTCCCTTGCCATGTAATAGAAAAGCCAAGGAACCTCAAAGATTGCCTTGAGCCAAAGGTACAGGCACTGGCAGGAAGCAAGCCTTCCAGCCTCTGAAACCGTGAGCCAATAAATTCCTGTTGTTAAGCCAACCCATTGTATGGTATTTGTAATAGCAGGCAGGATACTAAAACATGTACATATACCGTCATGCTGATTTTAAATAAAAAGTCTGGAAACAACCTAAATGTTCATTATGGGGTGATGGGGGGAGCGGGTGAAGATTATATAAAATAAATTTTTAAAAATGCAAATATGTTAAATAAGTTTTTAAAAAAACATATATAATAGAACAACATGCAGTCATAAAAAAGAATTTAGTAGAGCAGGTCATGGTGGCTCAGCAGGCAGAGTTCTCACCTGCCATGCCAGAGACCTGGGTTCAATTTCCAGTGCCTACCCATGCAAAAAAAAAGCATTTAGTAGATCTGTATGTTCTGATATGAAATGAACTCTCAGATATAATAAGCAAAAACAAGATCCAGAACATGTTGAATATGCTTCTATTTATCTGTTACAAAAAGGGTTCATAGATGCATATATTTGTGCATACTGAGATTATCTATGGAAGAATACACATGAATCTATCCATGGCAGTTTCCTCTAGGGAAAGATCCTGGAGAAGTAAGGTCTAGGGTGAGAAGGAGACTTAAATGTTTCATTGCATACCCTTCCATAAAGTTACTTTTTATCAGATAAATATCCTACTTTTTTATGTACTATTTTTACAGTTAAAAAAAGTTCATTAAAAAAATATTGGAAAGAACAAGTTAAACAGAGAAATACCATATGAACCCAGCAATTTACTCTTAGGTAGTGTGCTCATTTGAAAGGACTCATGTACCCTAGAAAAGTCATGTTTTAATCCTAATCAATCTTGTGGAAGCAACGGTTTCTTCTAGTTCCTACTCAGCAGTATAAGCTGGAAACTTGACTAGGTTGTCTCTCGGAAATGTGACTCAATCCGTTGTGGGTAGTAAATTTGATTTGATGGAGACATGTCTTCACCCACTCTAAGTGAGTCTTGATTAGTTTACTGGAATCCTATAAAAGAAGTATTTTGGAGAAAGTTTCAGAATGACATAGCTATGAGAAGCAGAGAGTCCACCAGCCAGCGACCTTTGGAGATGAAGGAGAAAGGCCCTGGGGGAGCTTCATGAAACAAGAGGCCTGGAGAGAAAGCTAGCAGAACGTAGCCATGTTCACCACGTGCCTTCTCAGTTGAGAGGGAAAACCGCTGAATGTCATCAGCCTTCTGGAACCTGGATGCCTTAGCTTGGACATTTTTATAAACTTGCTTTAATTTAAGGCATTTTCTTGGCCTTAGAACTGTAAACTAGCAACTTATTAAATTCCCCCTTTTTAGAAGCCATTCTGTTTCTGGTATATTGCATTCCGGCAACTAGCAAACTAGAACAGGTATACAAACAAATACTTGCACTCAAATGTTTATAGCAGCATTATCCACAATAGCCAAAAGGTGGAAACAACCCAAATGTCCATCAATGGATGTATGAGTAAACAAAATGTGGTTCATCCCTAAAATGGGATATTATTCCACCATAAAAAAAGAATGAAGTCAGTATGGTAGCCCATGACAAACTCTGGGATCTGTCCTGTAACTACTTGTTGAAGAGTGCTTTGAAAACTACTGCAGTTTTCTTTCTTTGCTTTGTATATACATTATACGATTACAAAAGTAAAAAAAAAAAAAAAAAATGGAAAGAGAAAGAGAAGCCTCTGAAACTACTTCTAAATATTTACATATAAAAATCTCAATTATAATCCACATTACTTCAGAAGAATTAGTAATAACTATTATTTATTGAAAGTATACTATGTGCTAAAAACTGTACTAACAATTGAGTATCTCATTGTATCTTTAAGAAAACCCTGAACAAGCCAGGATCTATAGTAAACAGTAACATTACAATATCCTTTTAATGAATGTAACAAAGGCATTAAGCCAAAACTAGATGTCAACAGGCAGGGGAAATAAGAAAGAGGTATGGATTCTTTGTGAAAGAAAAGGAAATGTCTTCAGATAACAGCATGGTGGCAAAGGTATGTCTATACACTTAGGTTGGATTGTATAATGTGCGAACAAAACTTTAAAAATGAACAGAGAGAAATAAGTACTAGAGAAAATGCAGAGAAAGAGATATACCTATCACTGTGGTCAGGAAAATGAGAGGTGCAGCCCCTTGGAGGGCAGTGTGTGGTTCTACAGGAAGGTAGGGCTGGGTTTGCCATATGATCCTGAAACCCCATTGCTCAGTATATACCTAGAGGAAATGAGTGTGGGGACAGAAACGGACATGTGCACATTGGTGTTAATGGGAGCAGTGTTCCCAATCCACAAGGAATGGAGGTGTCCTAAAGGTACACCTGAGGAATGGAAGGGGGAACTACCAATGACCACAAGAAGGAATGAACTTGTGAGGCATGCAACTAGACGAATGACCCTTAAGGACTGTACGCTGAACGAAATGTCAGGTACAAAAAGACAGCAATATTATCATGCCTCAATCATAAGGACTAACTATATTATAAAACTTCAGTGAACTAAAGTGGAGAGCACGGGTTATCATGTTGGAGCCTATTGTAAAGAGTCCTAGATTATAAGCTCTTACAGCAGTCACATATATTCAGGAGGTATAACTGTTAATTCTAAATTCTGAGTTACTGAGCTGTTTGTATATAACCTGATCATTCCCAAAAACTTCACGTAATTATGTGACACCTGAGATTCAGGGTAGAGCTCTGAAGCTAGGAAGTCAGCACTACCCCATATAGGAACTGTTTAAAAAGTTGAAACAGTTCATCAAGTAAAGAGATGAATGAAGTTGATCTGGATAGGACTAAGGTATACCAGAATACAGGGCAAAGGATGATATCGTCCACATTTTGAAACTTCAACTTCTGGGTGAGACTAAAGGAAGAGATGCTTATTGGGTATAAAATTTATATTTTGGGTGGTGCATTTCCTAATTTAACTTGTGTGGTTGGTCAGTTTAGTCAAACACCCCTTCTCAACATGAAAAAGTCAGAATGAGCATTGCCTAAAGATCCATATAGATTGGGAGAGGGATCAAAGGAGAAAGAAGAGTTATAACAGACTATTTAATCACTATATTCACTATATTGATATTTCTTCTAGACTCTAGTATTTTGGGAGCAGCTAGAAGGAAAAATCTGAAATAGTGGAATGGTAACCCACAACAAACTCTGAAATCTGCTATCTAATTACTTGAAGTGTACTTTGAAAATTATTGCTTTTTCTTTCTTTTCTTTGTATAAATATTTCACAATAATAAACATTTTAAGAAAAACTTTAAACCCCTCTTAGATGGCACAATGCCCACTTTACAGATGAGGAAAGGGACTCAGAAAAATTATGTACATTGTCCAAGGTTAATAACATAACTATAAGTGGCTGAATCAAAAGTTGAATAAAAGTTTGTCATATTTCAAAGGCTGTGCCCTCTGGAGTATATAACCACCAAACCACCAACTTGACAGTACTACTACACTATTAAGAATTGAGAATAAATTACCAATCTTGGCTAAAACATATATGTAAACGAAAAGCTACTAATTGGCTGGTAACAAAACCAGTGCTATTGTTCTTCCAGTGTTAATCATGTTCCTCTTTTAACAACTTTTAATGCTAGAAATTACCTGACCACTATTAAAGGTCTAGCTTTTCCCAAGCTAACTGATCTGTAATGGAATCAAACCAATGAAATGATGCTACATTCTATCAGCATTTAGCACTAAGCAAATGAGCTGGTGTTGTCAAGGTTTCTTCATTTAAACTTAAGCACTGCTAAAATGGAGGGTAGACAGCGCAAGCTAAGGAATTTGACAGGTGTGAGTTCAAATGCAGAAGCTACCATTTACAAGCTGTGTTGACCTTGCAAATTACTTTACGTCTTTGAGCCTGTGTTCTCATTTACGAAATGGATATCTGTACCTACCACATATAGTCGTTGTCAGAGTTAAATGAGATAATGCAAGACAAAATTTCTAGGTCACTGCATTATGTTTCACAGATATTCAATAAATGTTAACTTCCTTCCTTTATTCTAGGAATGGGAAAGGAAAAAAAAATTGAGATGCAAAAGAATAGCCAGAAAAATAAAAGAAGAAAATAGAAGAATCTTTAGGAATAAGTTTTATAGAGAAAAATAAAAGCAATTTTGCAGAAATCATAATGTTCACTCTAGCAACAACAGTAAACATAAACAAAATTCAGCTCTGGAAATTCTATTTGCTCTATTTTCCTTTGATAAAGATAAGCACTGTAAAGTTATTAATGATAATTCTCCCTCAGAAATCCTACAGGGATTAAGATTAATTTACAGTTTCTGGTCTCTTAGTTTACTATGCCAAACCAATTTTTCAAACTATAAAACAACTCAGCAATATAGTATGGCCAAGACATTACAAACCAAATCTTTTACCTCTTGGATTTAGGAGGCTGTCTTTTCTTTATCATTTCACGGAGCCTTGCAGCTGACTGTAAAACACACAAAATATATACACATGTAAAAATGCTATCTAATAGCCACACAGCTTACATTTTAAATATTAAGTATCTTCTACTATACTCTCAAGAAACTAAGGTCTACTCAGGAGGAAAAAAAGATCCTTAAAACAGTAGTAGACATGAGACAAATATACTAGCAATAATAAAGGTAAGTATATAATACTGTCTAATGTACTGACATTAAGATACCTTGGACCAAGTTGCTAATGAATTTACGTGATTAAATATACTATTTAATCAAATTTACTATTACAAATTAAAAGGTTTAACTTCTACTTCAAGCAGACTTAACTTGATGATTTCCAGAAAAGGTACAGGTCACATTTCTATAAATCAAATATTTTCTGTCAAATAAATTTTAATAATTAGAAATATTTTATCTAAATTTATAATGGATTTTCAATTGTTAGTCATTCAGTAATTTAATCCCTTCAATTAACTCATCCTTCCTCCCCCTAGGATTCAAATACATACTGAATTATATTTGGAAATCTGGAATTCAGAGAAATCAATTATTTATTTAGCAAAGCCAAGGTTCTGCTATCTTTAGAAAAATAATCATACCCTCCTAAACAGTTATTCTCTCACACATAAAAGTTTTACACTTAGGGTGAAGACACCAATGTAAATTACCTTTAGATATAATAATTATAAATCATTAGCATATAGCTGGCCATTTATCCTTAAATCTCTTTTCATAAAGCATATTCCCATCTATTCTTAAAGTTTAAAATTTATACAAAAGCAAAGCTTGTAACCTCACTCTACCACACATTGTTCAATCTATCTCTCCCTCCTGTACAGATGTTCTCCTTTAGTGAAAGAAACCATTGGAAACATATGTTCTTTGAGTTTAAGACAACTAATCACAAGACAACATGGTTTTATGTACCATCAAAAAAGGGGAAAAAGCTCCCAATTACAGTTTTAAGATGTCAATTTCAGAAATATTAAAATGTGAAAAACGTATGTTTTAGGGTCAACAAAATGTGGTAACGTCTTTCTAACAAGTGTAAACCTAAACTCCTAATTTTACCATCCCTCATCTGACATTATGAAACCTGATACTATACGTGCTCTAGTAATCTATTTTGCAGGAGAAATGGCATCATGGTGTTAATTAGGGACTCCACACAAACCTCAGACAACTGAAGAGAAGCAAAAAAGTTTGCATTTTCTGATATGTTCTTTAGTCTCTTCCTTTCGTATGGCGACAATCCTGAAAAACCGTCCTACAAAATTACACCAAAAAAAAAGCTGTTATTTTACACTGTTATTTTGTGAAATGGGAAGAGCATTTCACAAAACCAGATGTTTAATTCTCTATATGCATACTTCCATTTAAATGCCACCACTCCCTCTCTTCATTACATGTTGTCTTGCCAAACAGCCCATAATCTTTGCTGTTGAATTATGTCCCCCCAATAGGCATGTCAGGTCCCAACCCCTGTTCCTGGGGGTATAGACCCACTGTAAATAGGATCTCTTGAAGATGTTGCTTTAGTTAAAGTGTCGCCTAACTGAATCAGGTCAGGCTTTAATCCAGATTACTGGAGTCTTTTAGAAACAGAATGAAATTCAGAGAGAGAGTTTGAATTTGGGATAATCACAAGACATTCAAATAGCTTTCCAATGAAATAAGAAGTGATATGGTATCAGAAAGAGTCAACTAGTATAACCTAATAGCAAATTAGTTCCTAGTGGCCATTAAGTATACCATTACTCAAAAGTTATCTTCTTAATTAAAAAAAAAACTTACAAAAAAAATGGCAGATTTTCACAATGGGACTGTGTGATTGTGAAAACCTTGTGTCTGATTCTTCTTTTATCTACCTTATGGACAGATGAGTAAAACATATGGATTAAAAATAAATAAATAATGGGGAACAAATGTTAAAATAAATTTAGTAGACTGAAAGGGAGGGGTAAGGGGTATGGTATGTTTGAATTTTTTTCTGTTTTCTTTTTATTTCTTTTTCTGAATTGAGGCAAATATTCTAAGAAATGATCATGATGATGAATATACAACTAAGTGATAAAAAAGAATGTTCATATTGTATGTTGATTGGTTTTATTAATAAAAATTTTTTTAAAAACATGGCAGATTAAATAAATACATTTGTCTTTACTTCCTCCTAAAAACCCATTACTGTAAACTGATAAAAAAAATTCTTAAAGACATAAGAGAAAATGTATTATAAAGTAAGAGCAAGAAAAAAAATAAAATTAAAAAATGTCCACAGAAGAGAGATCAAAAAGGGAAATTCAAAGAAGAAAGAACTCAATAATAATAATTAAAAAAACTCAATAATAGATATTTTAAGATTCATTGAAAGGGTTAAGGAAATTTAGAAAGTAGAACAAAAAAGAAAAAGAGATAAACACATGGAAAGAAAAGACAAGAAAACTAGAGAATCAATCTTGGAGAGCAAAAATCCAACTAAAAGTTCTAGAAGGAAAAAAAAAGAACAGAGGAAATTCTCAGACAAATAATAGAAGAAAGTTTCTCAAAACTGAGGATATGAGCTTCCAGATTCAAAGAGCCCAATAAGTAGAGAGAACAATAAATGAAAAAAGACCTAGACCTAGGCACATCATCCCAAAATTTTATAACACTTGCAATAAAAATAAAGAGAAGCTTCTGGAAGCTTGCAGAGAGAAAAAATAAAATAAGATCACAAAGAATCAAGAATTAGATGGCATTACCCAGAGTGATTTGATCAGTGAGTGGAAAAGTATTTGCAAAGTCCCCTTTGGGGAATGGTGAGAACGGGGGAAAACTCAACTTCCCCAAGTTGAATTCTTGATATTCTCACAAGCAGTGTAGACAACCAAAGCTATAGGCTGAGCCCCCAGTCTTGGGGTTTGTTCATATAGGGGATAGGTCAAGCCTACTTAAAATTAAGCCTAAGAGTCACCCCCAAGAGAACCTCTTTTGTTGCTCAGATGTGGCTTCCCTCTCCAGCCAACACAGCAAGCAGACTCACCACCCTCCCCCTGTCTACATGGGACATGACTACCAGGGGTGTGGATCTTCCTGGCAGCGTGGGACAGAAATCCTAGAATGAGCTGAGATTCAGCATCAAGGGACTGAGAAAAACTCTAGAATGAGCTGAGACCCAGCATCAAGGGATTGAGAAAACCTTCTCGACCAAAAGGGGGAAGAGTGAAATGAGACAAAGTGTCAATGGCTGAGAGATTCCAAACAGAATCGAGAGGTTATCCTGGAGGTTATTCTTATGCATTAAGTAGATATCACCTGTTATCCAAGATGTAATGGAGAGGCTGAAGGGAACTGCCTGAAAATGCAGAGCTGTGTTCCAGTAGCCATGTTTCTTGATGATGATTGTATAATGATATAGCTTTCACAATGTGACTGTGTGATCATGAAAACCTTGTGTCTGATGCTCCTTTTATCTACCTTGTCAACAGATGAGAGGAATATATGGAATAAAAATAAATAATAAGGGGAACAAATGTTAAAATAGATTTAGTTTGAAATGCTAGTGATCAATGAAAGGGATCAGTAAGGGGTATGGCATGTAAAATTTTTTTTTTCTGTTTGTTATATTTTTCTGTTGTCTTTTTATTTCTTTTTCTGAATCGATGCTAATGTTCTGGGAAATGATCATGATGATGAATATGCAACTACGTGATGATATTGTGAATTGCTGAGTGTATGTGTTGGGAATGTTTGTGTTTCTTGTAATTTTTTTAATTAATAAAAAATTAAAAAAAAAATTCCCCCCCCCAAAAAAAAAGAATTAGATGGCATTAAACTTCTCAACCAGGAGGGAAGCTGGAAGACAATGAGACGACATGTCAAAAAATTCTAAGGAAAAGTTAAATTATTTTCAATTTACAATTCTAAATCCAATTAAGCCAATAAGCAAATGTAAAACATAAAGAATTTTTCAAACATGCAAAAGATTTATCTCTCAAGCACCTTTTCCTCAGGAAACTACTGTAAGTGGTTACTTCACCAAAAGGAGAGAATAAATCAAGAAAGGGGAAGACATAGGATCCAGGAAACAGAAGTTCCAGCACAGGAGAGATAAGAGAGAAAATAAATTCCTAGCAGATGGCAAAAGGACAAGAAAAAGTAAACAGTCCAGTTTGGAGTAGAAGTATGGAGGGCCCCAGGAAGCATTTCATGGGAACAAAAATCTAAAAATTGGAGCCACCAGAATCTTGACGGGTTTGATTTACACTGAGAGAAATTTTATAACTCTAGTGAAGCTATTAGGGCTGTACCTAACAAGGCTCTAGGAAGGAAAAGTGTGTGTGTGTGTGAAAGGAGTTATAAGTGAAATGAATCTTCATCTTCAATAGTAAATCAATAGATAACATGAGAGGGACAAAAGCTAAAAAAGGTTAAAAGTGCAATTTGTAAAATAAGGAAAATATATAAAAGATAAAATACAACAAAGTTTTTTTAAAAAAGAAAAGGAAAAATACAATCTGTCTGTTGAGCAGCAATCACGAATCGAGAGGTATATGGCAGAAAATTGCCGCGGTTTTGTTTTGTTTTTCATATACATATATGTGTGTGTGTACGTATTCATATGAAATTATCTGTATGTATACACAGACACATATACACATAGATATATGCATGTGGAATTATCTGACAAATTATTTGCATGTATTACTTTGAACAAAAAGATTTTCCTAAGACACACACACAAAAAAAGCAGTGGCAGCAAAGGTGAAACTGAAAAAGATTTTATCGTTCCTTGCCTTTGAAACCGCTTCTCAGAGAAAAACATCACCACCATCACCATAACCTTCCTGAGAATCTATTTCAAAATTCAGCATAGTGAGATCAAGGGAAAAAATTTAATGATTTTACTTATCACAGAGGAAATTAAGAAAATTCATTAAGAATAATCACCAGACAGCTTTTTAAGAGGTCAGTAATTAAACTATTCTCATCACTCCCTATCTCCCAAAAACTGGCAACATAAAGACCAAGCAAACAACTCCAGAAAAAGTGGGCTCCAGGAGGAAACAGAAAATAGAAGCTAAAAAACAACAAAAACTTCTATTATCCTCAGAGACTTCTGAGAAGTTACTCCATCCATAAAACGAGAAAAGGATGCTATAAAAAATTATAGAAGAAAAATAACATTTAAAATATGTTTGATGGCAAAAGGTCACACACTATATGATTTCATTTCTATAACACTCTCAAAATGACAAAATTATATACAGAGAAAACAAATTAGTGATTTCTAGGGATGAGGGATGGTAAGAGGGAGGCAGGAGTAGGGGGTAGGGTGCAACTATAAAGG
>PVIY010061239.1:0-11317 GCA_004026745.1 Myrmecophaga tridactyla | reverse complement strand
GGTATTCTAAAAATTTCTAAGTTGACAATTCAGTTACATCTTATAGCTTTTCCATGTTGTACTTCCATCATCAGCTTCTGTTACTAAAAGTTTTCATGATCCAGAAACTATAACCTATAAAGCAATAGCTCCCCATTATCCTTTCACTCAGTTCTTTAAACTAATATTCTTTGTGTTTCAATGAATGTGCTTAAATCCAGAGTTGAAAATAACTCAAGTCCAACCACAGAAAATGGACATTGGAATACCTCAAAGACATAAACAGAAAGAGCTATGATGATGGTAATATGGTAATACATGGTTCAACCTTCGATATTGATGCTAAATTTAGTGTTACTTCTACATCACCTTCACTAGACACTTCAGTCATTGGGTCAGGTAACCATTTGGGCTTCCAGTAATTATATTCCTGGGACTTCTGAGATGTCAGAGAGCCCACCTGTTTTCTTTGGGCTGTTCTAGTCCATGTACCTGATTCCCTTATGATGAAGCAGCTCATCATCCTGGCATAACCTCAGAATCCCAACTCCACAGGCCCATGGACTTCTTCTACTCCAACCTGTCCTTTTGTTGTCCTTCTGCTCCAATCTGTTTCACCTCTACTATCGATTGTAAGATGTTGTAGGTTATTAAGCATTACCTATAATATCTGTGGAAGCCAGATGAACTATTCCACGCTTTTTCTGCTTTTGGAGAATTTACCACTAGCCATGATAGCTTATGACCACTTCCTGGCTGTTGGTCACCACCAGCACCACACGATCTCCTGGAACCTCCAGCTCTGAGACCAGTTACCTTTCTGTCAACATTCTTGGAATTTTTAGGTGTTATGCCTTCCTCGGTGTGCATAATTTAAATCCCACACTATTTCTGAACTCCCTGAATAATGTAGTACAAGTGCTCCATGTGACCCAATTTTGGCCAAAGAAATGAAAGCCAAATTTAGGTGGAATCTCAAGAAAATGTGCATATGCCTAATTTCAACAGATGACCTCACAACATAATTTTGAACAAAAGAAGCAAAATACAAAGGAATATACGTTATACAGTTGCATTCATGCAAACTGAAATTGTGAATCTAATTAACACCATTGAATTATAGACATTAAAATGGCTAAAATAGAAAATTTGATGATAGGTAGACAGGATCACAAAAAAATAGAAAACTAATAATTGTGGATACTGACATCTCTGGTGAAGGGATTAGATTCTGGCACGGAGGGAGACTCAGGGGACTGGCCATTTCGATTTCTAGGAATGGGTTCTGGTCACCTCAAGGATATTCAGTTTGTGAGAATTCATCAAGTCTATGATATGTCACAGTTTCACAGAAATGTTATACCTTAATCAAAGGATCTTTCGTCAAGATCTCTCTTGCAAAGCATTTGTACTTTGCCTTGATTCTTATCTATTATTCCTGACTGTGATATGGAGTCAGTGCCTGGTGCTGCAGCACCTATTCTTGGCCATGAGGATGTAACCCACATGATGAGAAAATTTATGACTACACAGTGCCAGGCAATTTCATTGAACTGTTGTGCTCATTCTGGACACCTAAATTGGACATGTTGATAGGTGGATAAATAAACTGTTACTTTCTGTCAGACACCATTTTATTTTATTTGCAGCCTGATGTAGCCCCTAAGTTCATAGTTCATGGTATAATTTAGAAATGTTTAACTTGTACCACATTTAAAAAGCTTCAAGGGAATCAAAAATTTTTATATTCCATACATGCTTTATGATAACACTCCAACTTAGTGTATTTAATCCTTTGATGGCTGCTATACATGAAGAAATACCTTGATACATTACAAAATTCCATAATTGAGCTACTAAAATGGGGAAAAATTAAAAAGCATGCATAAAGGCAACCTGTAGAAGAAAAAGAAAGGTGCTTTGTGAATAGGTTAGAAATTAGTGGTCACGAAACCTATGTCCAACTGAAATGAAAGCTGGCAGAGGTATGACAATATCACTTCATCCCATCTCTGCTAATAACAAATGCTAGCAGAACAGAACAAAGTTTCCATAGAAAGAACAGAGGAAGGGAAGCTCTCTCTGGAGGTGAAACAATTGTACAAAAAATGCAATCTCAAACTTTACTCCACAAATCCAAGAAAAGAATAAAATGAAGAAGAAGTGAGAAAATGTGAACAGATAAACATAAGCTATTCAAAAGTTCCAGAATAAGTGAGAAAAAGTGCCAAAGATGAACCTTAACATAAAAGCCAATCAACAATAAAATGCTAAACAAGAGGGAGAAACTGACCTTCAGAGTGAACTCATCAAGATAATTGGATGCTTAGTAGGAAATAACTAAAAGCCATACTAAGAAACAGGAAGATGTGGTTCAGTAAAAAGAAAAACTAAAACCTTCAGAGGAGAGTCAGAATTTGGAATAAGTAATAAAAGATGTTCAAACAAATCTCCTAAACCAATTCAAGGAGATGAAGACAAATATGCACGTCTTATTACTGATGTGAACTAGCTCAGGGGAGTAAACTCACACAGTTAGAATATACAATATAGATTACCAGGTGTGGTAGTTTGTAAGAGCTGCCAGAATTCAATATACTAGAAATGGAAAGGCTTTTAAAAAGGGAATTTAATAAATTTCAAATTTTAAGGTCATAGAAATGTCTAAAGTAAAGCACCCAGAAAAAGGTAACTTAACTCCAAAGAAAGGGCCAATAGAGTTCAGGATTTCTCTCTCAACTGGGATGGCACATAGCAATCTCTGCTAGCTTTCTCTACTCATTTCATGAGGCTTCTCAGGGGCATTTTCCTTCTGCATCTCAAGGTATTTCTGGCTGCGTGGGCTCAGACAGCCTTGGGAAATCTAAAGCATTTTCCAAATGGTTCCCTCTTAAAGGACTCCGGTAAGCAACACTACCTTGAATGGGTGGAGATGGATCTGCAATGGAAACCACCTAATCAAAAGGTACCACCTACAATTGGGTGGGTCATGTCTCCAAAGAAATGACAAAAAAGATCCCAACCAGCAATAATGAATAAGAATTAAAGAGCATGGCTTTTTGGGGTCCACAACAGATCCAAACCAGCACATTCCACCGTTTGGAATGCAAAAAGACGTGTTCTTTCCAAATGAAAAATACATTCATTCCAAAACAATATCACAAAGGCTTAAACTATTTCAGTAAAAATACAAATACAATACAAAGTCAGAAACAGTACAAAACTGTTCAACAAAGTCAGCTGTGGGCATGATCTGTCCTAAGGCAGAATTCTCCTTTGGCTGTGGACCTGTAAAACTCAGAACACGTTATCTGCTGCCAATGGACAAAGGAGGGATATTCATAGGATATATATTCCCATATCCATAGGGTGATATTGGTGAGCAAACAGGGGACACTGGATCCAAACAGTTCCAAAAACCTGCAGGGCAAAACTCTACTAGATTTCAAGGTCTGAGAGTCATTTATTCCCAGGGCTTTAGAAAGTGGCAGACCCACCTTTCCAATGGCCTGTGCAGCAGTCTGTCTCTACAAATCCTGGGGTGAGAACTGCACACTGGAAGGACATTGGGCAGACTTCCTTTTCATCAACTCCACCCTCTCTAAGTATCAGGGAACACCTGGGCTCTCTACTATCTCTGGGACACACACTCAAGCCCCTCAGAACAATGTGGTGGCAGCAAGGCTGCCCTCAATCACAAGGAATGTGCTCCATCCTCTCTGATGCCTGGAAACTGAAACTCTTGCCCTCTGTCTTTGGGGCAAACTTACCTTCTCCAAGAACACGGGTATGTCCTGAGGATTCTTGGTTTCAGATGGTTCTGCCTTTGAAGAAAACTGAAATAAAACCTATCTCTTTGAAGTGTAGGGAAGTGGGAGAGGGATATAAGGTAATGTTGGGGAGATTACTCATTATTTTAGCAATTAATTTATCTTGAGAGAAACTGGAAGGCACTGACATACTTTTAGCAGGAAAATCAAGAGACCCAACTTGCATTTTAGAAATGTTATTCTAGATGCTGTGAAAAGAATGATTAGGGAGGAGTCAAGATTAGATTTAGAGAAACCATGAAATAAAACATGTTTGCAGGGTTGTGAAGGTGGTGCAGTGGTTGATTTCTCACCTGCCAGGAGGGAAACCTAGGTTTAATTCCTGGCCATGCACTTTCCAGAAAACAGACAAACAACCAAAGCAAACAAACACAAAAATACAATATATGGTGCTGCAATAACAGATACTCACGTGGAAAAATAATGAAATGTGACCCCCACCCTACAACATACAAAACCCAACAACAACAACAACTTATTGGAAAGGTACAGGGAGGAGTTGATGGTCAATTAGGCTATGGAAAGAAATGAATAAATTCAGGAGGAATCCAGGCCTTGTGGCCCAGGTGAAAGGGAAGAGAAGGGACATGGGTGAGTGGAAGGCCGGTGCAGAGAAACATGGTGACTGTAATGGGGCAGTTACTTCAGGGTCCTAGCCTCACCACAAGGCCAAAATACATGGCACTGCAACAGGGACAGGTGGAGAACAGGGCATTAGCAAGAGGAGCAGCATGGAGAGGGGAGTAGAATTAAGCAACAGAAAGAAAGGATGTGCAATTGACCCCCACTTCAGGTACAGAGATGCTGTTGGCCATACAGGTGAGCAAGTCCTAGCCTGTTACTTCTAGCATTTAAGATGGACACCATGACGTGACTTTCCCTCTGCAGGGCCTCGTCATCACATCAGTTCTCTGTGGTTGCTGTAAAATGATAAATTCTTCAAGCTCTGCAAATTCATTAAAGTATACCTTTGGTCAGATTGATTTTTATATACTCAAATTAGCACACATTGAACATTTTTAAAGCAAAAAATATCCTATCTTACATTCTGGACATTTCTCCCCTACTATTTCCTCAAATTTGGATATTCTGTTATTCACTCCATTCTTTCCTTCTGAAACTTCTTTTAGTGGCTGGAATCACTCAAGATAACTCTATAACACTTCATTCCTTTTGTATATTTTCCACTTTTTCTCGCTGTCTTCTGTGATCTTGCTAAATTTCACAGTTCTATGTCTCAGTAGCCAATCTCGTGATGACAATACTCAGTCCAGGTCTACAGTTTTTTCTACATATTTAAATTGCATAATTCTTTTTCAATTAGTCTATACATTGTTTTCCTGATTTTAATTTTTTTTACTATATCCAGTCTTGATTTGTATATGCCTTCCTAATTTCATAATATTTGTTTCTTTTACCCATCATACTATTTCTTTGAGGAGCTTAAATTATCTACATTTTGAGATTCACTGATTAGTTCTATCTTGTACTCAGTGAATTTATTTACCATTTGTTGATTCTGAGTTCTCTTTATTATTATTTAATTTCCTCATGTGCACTGGAATTTTAATATGCTATCTTAAGTTGAGTTCTCCTTCCAGGGCTTTCTCCTGTCCAAATTAACCAGTACCCGGGAACTTCTACCCCAGAACTAGGATTTCCATAATGTGTGAGATTAATTCTAAAAGTCTAAGCTCTCATCCTGAGAACTTCAGCTCATACCAGATTCTGAGGACCTCAGGACTCAGGACTTCCCCTCAACTTCTGAGCCCTACCAACTGTCAGATCCAATGCATCACTGTACATCTACAACTGTTCTTGCAGTCCCATCCCTTGTCGGTCATGGAGACCTGATCCCTCATCCCACTATCACTCATATACTCCCCCTTTAGCATACCTAGAACCCAAACACTATTTCTTCTTGGCAAAGCAGAATATTTTTTTAAGTTTCAGCCACAAAACAAGGAAGTAAGAGGAGAAAATTTCAATTATATGGAAAGTCTTCTTGGGTTCATCATGAACTGGAAAAGGAGACATTGTTTCTCCAAGTATCACCAGGGAAGGTCAGCAGGACCTGATTCAAGATCCATTTTGAGATCTCTTTCCCCTACTTTGGAACCCTTGGATTACATACATTCTCCTAAGGTTCAGCATATTACTCATCCGAACATAACCTTGTCTCTGTGTCTCCGAAACTGAAATGAACTCAACAGTGCCTGTGACTGCAATGAAATGACACTGGAGCACAAATGCCATATGATCTTCACTCCTGAGAAGGAAGACAATAAACCTCCTTCTGCCCATTTATGTTGCCCATTGAATCTGATGTTACACATGCTCAAACATCCCTAGGCTCAAGGATCACTAATTGCCAACTGTCAGAGAAGGTGGGCTTGTGGGAGGCCATAAATCTATGTGGTCATCCTAAAACATAGAATTCCCTGTCTTGACCATCAACTCACTTGTATGCATGTGCATGTGTGTGTGTGTGTGTGTGTGTGTGCATGCACAAGCATACTGGTCACATCTTAGAATTTCCTGATCACCTAGCAGGCACAAGCCCTTTATATTTTACCCCAGGGCCATATAAATCTTTAGCAATTGCCCCTGTTCTAGATGTTTTGGGTGTGGAGATTACATGGTGATTTCTAGCTACTGTTCTCTGCTTTAGGGTGAGAAAATAGTAGAGTCTCCCACATAACACTGTGAGCCATCAAAGAACATGTAATAGAGGAAACCAGTCTGTAGGTGTAGAAATTTTTCAGAAATATTTGCTGATGCATGGTTTAAGCATAGTTTGCAAGGGATAAGGAATAAATAAGTGTGGCAAATTTTAGAAATTCAAAATGCAACTTTAGTTCTGAATTGACCTTAAGCTCTTGATTTGCAGTTTTTGGAATTGAGCATGACAGCTGCTTCCCTAGGCAGTGGCACATTGGCCTGTGGGTGTTTGTTGTCATATGAATGGTTTTCAGACCTGCATCTACCTGATAGGATGTATTGTGCTACCCTGAAACATGGATGGGGGATTGGGGTGACTGCCCCTCTCTGTGATGGACCATGGAGGGCATGATTCCAGAATGCTCTTAGCTAAACCCTGACTTGCATAAGCCATTCTTGACACAGCGTTTTTCTGATGCAATAAATGCCAGATCATTGAACAGACCTGGTTTGTTGACAAGGGTCAGGATGGCCTGGGGAGGAGGTGGTCCCTGGGGCCAGGCTCTCCATGGACTTGGATGAAATCATAGCACCTAGGGGTGAGAAAGATGGTCTGCAAACATATTTTTCAACTTTTGTTTTTCACCTGGACATAAGACCTCAGATGCAGAGCCCCAGGGTGGAAAATTTTCCGGATACCCCTATCCTCTGAGAGGAGGTGAAAAGGCTTAGCAAAAACAGGACATTAGAGATATTAGAGCTGCCTCTGCAGTTCACAACAAAATCCTATACACATATATTCATGCATATATCTGTCTGAGTCTGCAGGTTCCATCTCAGCTCTGCCTGCCCCATACCTGGCACACATTTAGGGCATTGCCTTCAGTTTGTGGAGATACTTCTGAGATGCTCCCATTACATTTTCTTCTCCTGCTCCTGGAACTTCCCCTGGCTGTGTGTGATTTAGATTACCCCAACTGTTTCTTAAGAATGAAACCCAGTGTATTAAAGGACGGAGATCTGACTATTGCTGGGTTTTTCCCCCTTTATACGTTTGTACCGAACAGCAGGGACACTGAGCCGATCAAGAACGTCTATTTCAACCAGTAAGTGCCTATTTCATCATTTTATACTTGATTACTAAGATGAATGCTGCCTGGGCAATTGGCAGGCACCTAGAACAATATAATAAGCATCACTTGCCCTCTCTTTCCCACCTGCACCCTGCACCCAAAATGTCCACAATTTGTGCTGTCTCATCCCTCAGAATCCTTTTTCTCCCTTCAAAGGGGAATGTGCATATTTTTCTTCTTTTAGTTCTCATGGCTCTCTTCTCCAGGGCTGAATCTATGTGGCACGGCCCTCTCCACCCCACTCCACCGTCCTTGCCTCTCCTCCTGCCTTGGAAGGCACCAGCAGTGGATCAAGTAACATCTCTTAGGAACACAATCCACTGCACCAGGATTGTGCTAGCATGTTACAGAAAAATGTCTCTTCCCCAATGTCAAGGTGTGCTAATGTTTCTTTCCTCATGTGTATGATTAACAATGATTTTACTAAGTTGCCACTGGTATCTGAGATCCACTTGCATGGACAGACTTCTTACTGTTGGCATCTGGCCACTGTTTGAAATATCTTGATATAACAACCTGCCAGGGATATTCCATGCCTCCGCTAGCTGCAAACCAGGTCAGAAATATGGAATGAGTAATTTGTGAGATATTTTCTACTCCAATTTGTTTATGATTCATTTGGACATTTAAACTATCTCTGTTTTTTAGATTTCTGCTAAAGTTAGTTATATATCTGTTGGTCTAATTAATACATTTATGAAGTGAAATATTAGGAAATCCCAGCAGAATGTTTCTGCTTGTGGGAGAAGAGGGCATTTCCCTCAAGAATATGACTGCTTCTGTTCTTGTGGAAGTGCCAGAAGCACATGTTTTGCAAGGAGCTGTGCACATTTGTGACTGGGGAGGGCTGGGTTAGGAGTTTGGGACCACTACCTGCTAAGGAGAGTGTACCTGTCCTTAGTTCTTTTCATTTCCGGATGTTGCTCTGATTATCTGTTCCATTCTTTGACACTCTTTCAATATTTCTCTGCTTATCACTTTTCCATAAATTTCCAAAGCATATTTGCCACTCTTTATAGATGTCCGTGGTGTACACACCTCACCCTGATGCAGCTGCTGAGTGCTGACTCTCAGCCAGTGTCAGGGCTGCAGGCGGTGGGGGGAGGGTAGATTCAGGGATGCTCTGGCTGGATCTCCTGGGCAGCAGGTGAGGTTGACGTGTATGCCTCAGCCTGCTGGAAGGACCTGTCAGGGTGGAGGGAAAGAGTGTGTGTACTCTCACAGAAGGAGAACTAAATACTTTTCTTCTTGTCCTCTGCTCTCCACTCAAACCCCCTCAGGGAAACATGCACCTTGTCAGATCTGCTCTTTTGAGACCCGTAGATAAAAACCCTGTCTGACTCTTAAAAGAGCACACTTGCAAACATATAAGGCTTTCTTATCTGGTCGACTTATCCGTTAGGCTCAGAAGGACAGTGCCCAAGACTCACAAGACTTTAGGGGATCAAAAAAATGTTTTCACATCCTTTAAACTCAGAAGAAAAAAACTAATTCATTTCAAAGACAAGTTTTAATTTATAATAGCAATGCATAGGTCTTAAACCAACTCAGTCATGAAATATAAAGTTTAATGTTTATTTTTGAAACTAGAGGCTCACAAAGGCAAATGTGCCTCAGGTTCTGAAAGTCATAAGGAAGACTTCATCATATTTTTTACTTTTCTTTGCTTATCAATGTGCATTTTGCAATGGTGAGATCATTTTGTCCCCATTCCTCCTTAACCTGGCTTACTTATAATACAGGATGTCATAAATACGTTTAATTTTTAAATTTTAGTTTCTATTTCATTAGGGAAGTTGTGGATTTATAGAACAATCATGTCTAAAATGCAAGGCTCCTGGTGTGAAATATCTGTTACTATTGATGAAAGTACATTTTTATAACTGAGCTTTCTTTTCCATTTTTAAACAGTCTATTTGCACTGTAATTGTACTCTTAACTATAGTTCAGAGTTTAACTTAGGGTTCACTGTTTGTGTTGTATGATTCCATGGAATTTTTTTGAGTTTATTCTTATATGATATATACAACCTGAAATGTCCCCACATTCAGATATATATTTCAGTACTGTAATTATGGGCACAATATTGTGTAAATATGTTTTCTATAAATAAATTTCATTCTTATGCCTTCATAACACTATAGTTTTAAGACTAATATAGTTTTAACCCAACAAAATTTCTTTGCATTTTTTTTGGTTTCTGATTACTTGTTACTATAATTGAGAACATAATGGGTATGCTAGTAATAGATCTTTACACTCTAGTCTAGCAAAAGCAAATGAAACCTTTAGAGTGAAGTGGTTGATTGCAAGACTACATGTATTTCAAAGTCTTTTAATGCATATTGCTAAGGAACCCTACATACATGCACTGATTGCCACTCTCAATAAGCATAAAGCAGAGCATCTATTTCATTCACATTCTGAAAAAATATTTGGGCAGATTCAAGTATGCAAACGGTAACTCATTGATTATATTGGCATTTATTTTATTTATAGATGGATTGGTCATATTTCCTTATGTTAACTGATTTTAAGAAACTGGTGTTCGATGATTTGCCTGTTATGCATTTTTGCCATTTTTATTCAACAGCAAGCATTTTCATTTTAAAAGTATTTTTACTTCTTGAAAATAACATGCATGTGCTATTTCATTTTATTCATTTTATCAGGCTGTTCATTGTTTTAAATGTTTTTCATATGGCATGTTTAAGATTGAAAAGAATATGAAATGCAATGTCGAATAAAATTTAATCTCCTTTTCTCTTATTCTCTCTGCCTTTTTTCTATGTCCCCCATCTACAATTCTATAAATAGACAATGTTAATTCTAGTAATTTGTTTTTCCTGTATGAAAATTGGAAGGTTTTTGCTCAATTGTGAAGTAGATTATCTTGATTTTATATTCAAAATGATTTACCTCTATCAGTAACTAGACAATCCATTCCTCTTCTACTGGTTTTCATTACCATCATTATGACGGATGAAACATTTATGTAACACAAATCGTTTCTCTATTTTGCATTCTGTCTGGTGATATATGCATTTACTTCCAGTGCCATTACAAATGGCATTGTTTAAATTATTGTGGCCAATGAATAATAACAATTATGTGTTCTGTTAAGTAAAGTTCTCCCCTCATCATTCTGAATTATTTTCACAAATTTCCTCAACATTTTATTCTTCTAGAAAACCTCTAGAGTTATATTACCATTACTTTAAAATTTTTCCCTTGAAGTATTTTTAAAACCTTTTTTGTAGTAACATATGTACAACTCAAATTTTTCCACTTTAGGCACTTTTAAGTGTACAATCCTGTGGTAATAATGACAGACACAATATGGTGCCACCATCACCAACATCCATTATTCCTCAATTTCATCACCTCAGACAGAAAATCTGCCCCAAGTAATCAATAATTTCCTCTTCCCCCATTCCCTGGGCCCTGGTAACCTGTAATCTACTCTCTGTGTTCATTTTTATAGAAGGATTTGCAGTCTATTGACATCTTTGTAATATTGTTTTTCATGTCTTTATTTTCTTCAGTAGAGATTTATGGTCTTGTCCACAGTAGCCAGAGCAAATTTTGTCTATTGCAATCAATACATACTTTCCCATAAGGATTTTATATGCTGATGTTATATTCAAACGCCAATGGAAGTTGTATATTTAGTTGAGTACCACCTTACCAATTACATTTCCTTTTCACATTTTT
>PVIY010061238.1:0-11319 GCA_004026745.1 Myrmecophaga tridactyla | reverse complement strand
GTCTTTCCTCACATCATCCACGGCTGGACAGATGAGGAAACAGGCCAGCAGAGGTCGAGTCCCGCATGGCCATGCAGTAGGGGTGATGGGCCCAGAGGGGAGCTCTGACCGGTACATGCGGGGTGTTCCTGAGAGCTGGGACCCCACCCCTGTCACCTGCCCCATGGCCTCCAGCTGCCATACATCCTGGTGCCGTGTCCACTGCACTGCTCACAGCCCCTTCCTGTGGGCCGGGGGGACACGACAGGACAAGGGATGCACTTCCTTTCGGCCTTTCCGGAGCATGTAGGGCTGCTGTCTCTGGCTGCTGCATCCTGGGTCCTTCTCCCCAAGTGTGCCCCTAAGTTCGGGGCCCCCCCCCAGCACACCCCCCAGACCACCAGTCCTGGTCCCCACGCCCTCCACACTGCCCTGTATGGGGTGGCATGTCCCTGTGGCGGTCCTGGCTTGGGTCTGCCCTGGTCCACGGCTCCCTGGGCCCTTTGGGGGTCTGAAGAGCCCATGTGGGGAGCCCAGCCTCGGCAGGGGCGCTTGGAGGAGGAGCCACCCTGTCCATCGGGTGCCGGGCCTGCCTGGGGTGGGGTGAAGCCCTGAAAAGCAGCCCCTACCTCTGCACAGACGGAGTTCCCAATCTACGACCCGCCCTTCTACACGGCCGAGCGGAAGGACGCGGCCATCACCGACCCCACGGGACCGTGAGTGTGACCCCGAATCCATGGCCCCGTCCCCTGCCTTCGCCAGGCCCCAGGGCGGCGCCGTGGGTGGGGGTCATGGAGCGGAGGCCACCGTGGGGGCGGCTGACGGGGTGGAGCTGGCCGTGCGGCCGGCATCCCCCTGCCCTCCAGGTCCGCGTCGGGACGTGTCCTCTCTGTCTCTCCCCAGCAATCCAGAGTCTCTGTCTGGGATCAGCTTCAACACCGCCGATGGCCTGGTGAACCGGCGCAGCCACCATGGCCCCTATGTGGTCCGGGCCGGGCTCCCCCTGTGAGTGCCCCCCCGCGCCACTGCTCGGCCCCCCGCGGCCTTTGCTCCTGGGCTCAGGGCTCCCGTCTCGGCAAGCTACCCACATTTCTGGGTAAAAAGAGAAAGACGACATGGACTTGATGAGTCCCCTTAGCATCCCCACTCTCAGCCGTCCTGCAGAGACTCCCACAGGGCGGTGCAGTGGACTGGGGGGCAGGGGCCGTTCCAGGGGGGCAGGAGCCCCGCTGCCCCTGGGTCTTGGTTTAAGCCTTGCGGGCTCTGACCCCCTTGGCAGTAAGGTGGGGGTGACTGTGCCCCCTGACCTCGCTGGGTTTGGGATGGCGACAGCGGTAAGTGGTGCAGAGAGGAGGCCCTACTGATGGGCAACTTCCAGGTGGAGAGTCAAGCACGGAGGTTGGGGGCTCAGGCGAGTCTGTCCCAGGAGATCCAGGGAGCTGGAGGCCATGCGGGTGGCTGGCAGGAGAGGCGTCAGGATTCCGAGGGGTGGCCGTGGGACCTGGTGGGCGAGGGGTGCTGAGAGAGGAGCTGGGCGGTGGTGGGCAGGGGAGAAGCCAGAGGACCAGCTTGGCCGTCAGACTGGAAGCCTGGCCGGGTGGGGTGGCGTGTCACCGAGGAAGGTGATCTGGTGTTGTGTGAAGAGTGACCAGGACGGCATGTGTTAGAGACCAGCGAGGTGCCAGAGCAGGACCCTGGCCAGGCAGGTGGTGGCCGGGCAGGAACACCTGCTCGAACTGATGCCAGGGGGAGAACAGGCAGGCGCGGGCACGGGCATCCTCGAGGGGGACACCAAAGATTCCGTGACCCCTTGGATCTTAGTGTAGTAACAGAGAATTATGTAGTCAGCATTTTTATATCATTTATGCATCCTATTTTTATTATGTTTTCTTAGGTTTATTTTCTTTCCATGAACTCATAAAGGCATCTCTTCCTACTTTCTTCTAAAAAATTTTAAATTAGAGTTTTTCAGTTAGGTCTTTAATACCTCTGGAGCTCGGGTGTGTAAGGTGTGAAGAGGGTATAGTTTTATGTTTCCACATGGAAAGTGAACTGCCAATACCATTTCCCCTCCGAGGCCTGGCTCCTCCTGGAGGCTTGCGTCTGTCTCTGTATTCTTGGTTCCATTCCGCTTATCTGCACACAGTATGACCTGCCTCAGCCCAGAGTCAGTTCTCATTCTGGTTCAGGCATGTCTTCACGTCTGCCCTGCTTGTTCTGAGCCTTTACTTTTTCTGTCACATTAAAAGCCACTTTGTCTAGTTCCGTGATCAGTCCTGTTGGGCTCTTGATAGAAATTTCAGTGACTTAAAAAATGTGTAAAACTGGCATTTACACAGTAATGAGTCTTCTAGGCTTATATTCATCACCAATTATTTGGGTCTCCTCTTTCTCTTTATCTAAAGCTTTTTAATTTACTTCATGAAAGTCTTACACTTTAAAAAATTCATTCTTGGGTCTTTATAATTTTTATTATTATTATGACTGTATATCTTTCTATTATATATATTTAATTGGTTTTATAGGAATACAGGAATGTTTCTGATGTGTATGCTGACTTTGTATCCAGCAATTTTGCTTAACTTTTTTATTAGTTATATCAATTTGTAGATTTTCTTGGATTTTCTATGTGATACAAACAGCATTTTGTCTTTCTCCTCATAATCATTATATCCCATTTCTTTCTCTTCCCTTATTGTATTGGGTAAAATCTTCAGTATAATGTTGAACATTGCTGGTATTGGCATATCTCCTTGTCTTGTTTCTGACTTAAGAGAATGTTTTCACTGTTTCACCATTAAATATGCTAGTTGATGAAGTTTTTTTTATGTGTAAATACCTTTTATCAGATTAGGAATATTTGCTTTTATTCCTGGTTTCCTGAGATCTTGCACATTTGTCAAATGTTACCAGTTACTTTTCTACTATCAGTTTTGATAATTTTGCAATAGGGTTTCTTTTTACCCTAGTAATGCATGAATTATATTTATAGACTAATGTTAAATCATCCTTGCGTTCCCAGGAGAAACCCCTCTCTGGTTACATTTACTATGCTGTTGGAATCAGTTTACTAAGATTTTATTCCGGATTTTTGTGTCTGTGTTCAAAAATGAACTTGCCTATAACTTATATTTACTTACGCTGCTTTTCTCTGGTTTTGGTACAAGGTCATACCAATCTCATGAAATGAGCTGGGTAGGTTTCCCTTTTTCTCTCCTTTGCAACTGTTTGAATGAAGGAGATGATCTGTACCTTAAATGTAAAACTCACCTGTAAAACAGGTTGAACACCTTTTTCAGAAGGTGGATTTTTAGCTGCTTAGTTTTCCTACTGGTTTTTGGAACCATATTTTCTATTTCTTCTTAGGTTCCTTTTGGTAATTGTAATTTTTCTAGAACGTTATCCATTTCATCTAGCTTTTCAGATGTATTAGGTTGTTAAGTGTTCGTAGTATCCCCTTATGATTTTTAAAAAATCTCTAATATAAATAGGTAGACATTATTTCTCCTTTGAACATTGATGTCCATTATGTGCCTTCTCTTTTGTTTTCCTTGATTATTCTTGCCAAAGCTTAGTTCTGTTACCTTTTCAAAGAACTGGCTTTTGGCTTTGTTGATCATCTTACTTTTTTCTATGTTTTTGTGTGTGCTTGTTGCTTTTCCTTCTTTCCTTTTCTTTATTTCTTTCTTTCTCTCTCTTCTTTGAGTTGTTCTTGATTTGAATGCTCTTAGTTTGATTAAGCTAACTTATTATCTCGTAAGTGCATCGAGACTATAATCTCATGTCTAACACCTGACAGCGCCTTCCTTTAGAGTAGATGTGTAAGGGCTTTCAGTTTTCACTTTATAAATTTCAGCATAATCTTCTTTTTGGCCTTTACATTATTTTAAAATGTACCCTCTGGGTTTTTTTGTTGCTTTCTAATTGGATTTCATTTATGTCAGCGTGTGATCTGCATAAATCAGACCTTGAAGGTCGGTTATGACCCACTGCCCACCGGGGCCCGGGCCCCACGTCTGTCCCCACGCGTGGAGCACGTCCTTACTGCTCTCCCTAACTTCCCCCACCCCCATCTCCCCAGGATGCAGCGGGGGTAACTCCCGCGTCCAGAGGCCGGAAGGCTTGTTTGCTCCCACGGCTGCTCTCTTCTGGCTGGCGGGAAACTCTGGGGCCCCTCGGTGCGTCTGTGTCACGGCAGGGCCCACGGCGGCGTCCTTCTTTCTTTCGGGTCCGTGGCTTCCTGCTCTGGCTGCTCCCGTGGCTTCGTCTCCGTGTCAGTGTCCTTTGCTTATAAGGACCGCAGCCCTATGGGCTCAAGCTCCCCGCCACCCCCCATCCAGTTTGGCCCTCTCTAATAGCAACTTCTCCGTCCTTTATGGCTCACACCCACAGGGCCGGGGTTGGTCCCCAAATGTGCCTTTGGGGGGGCATGATCTGATCTCCGGAAGCCTCTGACGCCCCCGCGCTCAGGCTGGCCTGGCCGCCAGCAGGAGGCAGCTCACAAAGACGCCCGGACGTGGGCAGACTGGCCAGTCACACACTTGGAGGGGAGGAGCCTGGGTGCTGGACTCCTGTCCCCAAAGAGAGCCCTTCCCAGCACCCTGGTGTAACCGAAGACCTGGGAGACCCGGGAGCTGAGATGGATGGCGGGATGGCCCCCCACAGGGGACGCGGGATTGTGGCCAGGCTGTGTTGGGGCCAGAGTGTGTCGGGGCTCCCGGCCAGGGCCCCCACCTGGACCTCAGTCCCCGAGGACCCCGGCCCTGCCCCAGCCCCTGTCGCCTGCCGTCTGCCCTGCCCTGAGCCGTCCCTCTCTGCCCAGGAACCCCAGGGGCCGCACGGGACTGAGGGGACGTGGGAGCCTCTGCTTCTTCGGACCCAACCATGCCCTACACGCCCTCATCACCCGGTGAGTCCCTGGGTTGGCCGGGGAGGGCAGGGGACATCAGTCACTCACCCCGTCTGGGGAAGCTGCGGGCCACCCCTCGTATGCCCTGAGAGCCGGGAGACAGAGGCTGTGCTGTTGGCGGGTGCAGGGCAGGTCTGTGGGTGAGCGTGGAGGGACCCGAGCAGAGACCAGCAAGGCCACACACCCCTGTGTCCAGCCCCGCACCCCTACACCCCGGAGGCTGCCCAAATTTCCGTGGGACCCCGTGTCAGAACACACTGCCAGGAGGACGGCAGGAGGCCACCCCAGGGACAGAGTGGGAGCGTGATTAGGCTCCGTCCTTTCCACTCCCATAAGCCACGGGTGGGGCTAGAGAGGCGTCCCAGCTTTTGGAAAATTTTTTCTTTTGATTAAAAGCCTTAAAGAAGCACGTGCCCTCTGACCCAGCTGCTTCGTTTCCATGACTACAGGATGGCTGGGCATGAGGCCACAGTGGTGGGCACTGAGCTCCCAAATACGGCCTGGGCAGGTATTTGGGACAGAAGGTTACAGAAAAGACAGCAGCCACAGAGAGGAACTACTGGGGAGGTGGGACGTGGGTGACTCACAGCCTAGGGGGGCTTGCATTCGGGAATTGACCCTTTAGGAGATACCTACCCCATGCACACATGTACATGTGCACACATATACATATGCATGTACACAGCCACACGGTGTGCATACACACGCGCACACACACACACATCTGTATGTATGCACATCCCCGCACATGCACACATCTACACATGCACAACCCTCTGCATGCAATCACACACATTTACACATGTACACACATCCACACATGCCCCGCCTCCACATGCACAGTCCCCACACACTTGCACATTCATCCATGCACATGCGCACACCCCACCCATGCACACCCATCCACACACATACACCCTACACGCACACATTCACACATGCACACATTCACACGTGTACACACACACACATGCACCGGCATCCACCTGCACACACCCCACACGTATGCACCCCGTCTGCCCCCACATGTACACCCCTACACATGCACATGCACACACATGCATTACTCTAATGCACACACACAGGCATCCATATGTATACACGTACCCACACACACACACATCCACACACACACGTCAGTAGGCTTCCACCTTAACCCAGCTCGCCTCCTCCCTGCTGACCCCCGCACACTGGCTGCCGTCCCGCAGGGTCAGGCTGGCTCTCCGTTCTGGGCACAGCTGAGGAGCTCAGTGCCCACCACTGTGGACTCATGCCCAGCCATCCTGTAGTCATGGAAATGAAGCAGCTGGGTCAGAGGGCACGTGCTTCCTTAAGGCTTTTAATCAAAAGAAAAAATTCTCCAAAAGCTAGGATCCCTCTCTAGCCCTGCCCGTGGCTTATGGGAGCGGAAAGGATGGAGGGTAATCAGGCTTCCACTTCTGTCCCTGGGGACCTGCGTCCTAATGCACAGCAGGGGTTGCTGCCCGCCCTCCCCACCTGGAGGCAGATACAGGGGGAGGGGAGGGGGCAGATTGGCCCCGGGGTGGGGCGTTGGCGGAAGGGACGGCTGTTTCTCCTGGGCAGGTGGAGACGGAACCAGGATGGAGCTGTCTGCCGCAGAGGCATCAAGAAGATGCTGGAAGTGCTGGTGGTCGGACTCTCCGGGTCAGAGCTCTGGGCCCTGCCAGGCGTGAGTGGCCGGGCAGCACGGGGCTCGGAACTGGGCCTGACAGAGGCCAGGCGGGTCCCCGGGTGGGGTTTCCACGTCAGGTTGGAGATGGGGCCTCCCGTGGGGTCCCGGACCCCGCCCTGCCGGCCAGGACCTGAGCTGAGCCCCAGGACAGGACAGCGTTTCCAGGCCCGGGGCTAGGTGAGCACAGGTGCTCCTCTCTTGGCCCGCGGTGCCCGCCCCGGGGCACCCTGTCCTAGCGGCTCCCAGCTGTGGGCCTTTGGTGCCCAGGTCCACGCCCCTGCCCCTGCCAGCCCAGCTCAGCGCATGGCCACGGCCACAGCTCTGTGGTGGGGAGTCCTGCCCATAGCGTCCGGGCTGCGGCCCGGTCCGTGTGTGCCTCCTCTGCCCCTGCTCCTGGGACCTGGGCACTTGCCGTGTCCCTGCAGGAGGAGATGCCGGGGATCCCCCAGCCCATCAGGGAGGACAGGATGCAGCCCCAGGCCGAGGGCCAGCTGCTGCTGTCCAGCCATTGTCCCAGGTGGCCTGGGGCCCGGGGCTGCCCCCATGCCCCATGCAGAGGGGTCCTCTAGGACCCGGGGTCCTCTTTGGGACCCCGAGGCCTTGGATGTTGGGGTATGCCCCTGGCACACACTGGGGCCGAGGCGGCAGGTAATGGGCGTGGCAGGGAGGAGGCCAAAGGCAGAGGCACTGAGGCTGGGGTGGGTGCGATGTGGGGTTCCTGAGAGGTCTGCCAGCTTCTGGGTACTTCCAGTGACAAACAGGGTTTAATGGGTGGGGATAGTGGGTACAGAGTCCGTGCCAGGAGGGGGGAGCGCTTGGAAGCAGCTGTGAGCTGCTGGGGTGGAGGGTGGGAGATGGGCTAGAGGGTGGGGTCTGGAGCAGAGGGTGGGGGATGGGCTGGAGGGCGGGGCCGGGAGCTTGGAAAGAGTAAAAGCTGTGCAGCTGGGGGCGGTGGGGAGTGACAGTGAGGTCCCGTGAGGGGGTCTCTGTGATCCCCTTAGAGTGGGCCTCAACCCGCCTCTGCCCAGCACACCCTGCGAGGCCGCAACACGGGCAACCTGTGGAGTTGGGCCCCCCGGGGCACCGCTCACACCCCTCCTGCGTCTCCTTCTGCTCAGGGCTCCCAGGAAGCAGGGGAGGCCTTGCCCCGGAGGCTGAAGGGGCTCGTGCAGGAAGAGTTCTGGCTGTCCCTGGAGAACCTGCTGAAGCAGGGGACCGAGGTAGGTGGGTGGCCTCCTGCGGGGCGCCCCACCATGTCCTGGCCGGGCCCACGGGGTGACCATGGACCCCAGCCCAGCCCCCACACCTCCTGAGGACAAGGCTGGGAGGCATGTCCTGGGCTCTGGGACCCCAGCCCCTCAGCCCCCCTCTGCCTCTAAACCAGGGGTCAGCCCAGGGGACCCCACTGCCTTCCAGTCGTGCCCAGCTGAGGTTCAGCCCGTCGGGGGAGTCCTTTGTGGCCTGGCCCCAGGCTGCCTTAGACGGACCCCCCAACACACACCCCACACTGCTGGGTCCCCAGGGAACCCCCAATACCTCCCCCTACTGCTGGGCTCCCAGGGACTGCCAACACACACCCACACTGTCGGGCCCCACTCAGCCCGCACACCCCTGGCCAGGCCTGTTTCTTTATTGAGCGTGTTCCAAACTACAAAGGTGGGGAGGCCTCCATAACACCCCAAAACCCAGAGGGGTGGAGTGTGGAAAGCAAAAGCCCCTTCACGCTCCCCCACGCAAATGCCCCTCCCTGGGCAGCCCAGCAAGTGCCTGGGGTGGACTGTTCCAGGGCACTTTGCTCCATCTGCAGCCCTGTGCACACACGCATGCACACATACGCACACACATATGCATGCATGCACACACACATGCACAATGCACACCCCCCCTCATGCATGCACATATGCATGCATACACACATGCACACACGTGCACACACATGTGTGCACACACTTGTGGAACAGGGGCCACACGGTGCACATTTTCCTCCAATTTGTTTTTCACATAATTCTTGACGGCTGCACTGTCAGGTGGATGATTGCAAGTTCTCCGCGTTTTTTGCACGCCTGTGTCGTGTTCTGTGACAAAACGCGCCATCTCGGGTCGCTTGGGCCGTCCTTAATCCCATCACTGTCAGTCAGAGTGCCAAGGTTTGGCTGTTTTCTACCCCAAACCCTGCCATTCTACATGCTTTGCCTGGTCCCGGGCCTCGTGGGCCCTGGGGTCGCCCCCTAATCCACCACAGATTTCTGGAGGCAGAGGGCAGTCAGGGCAGGTCGCAGCCTCGAGTGCCAGGTCAGAGGCCGAGCGTGACACACGTCAGGCAGGGGCCCGGGATGAGGGCATGGGGGCTTCCTGGGGGGCCTGGCTGCGTCAGAGCCTATTCCAGGGGCCTGAGCCAGGTAGGTGGGTGGGCAAGGACCCCCGTCTGGGAGAAAGCTCTCCTGCTGGTGGGCTCATCCTGGGGCCAGGCTCTCCTCTGCCTGTCCCTGCAGGTGTACAGGGGCCCTTCCCTGCCTCTCCCCACAGGTGTACAGAGGCTATGTGGATGACCCGAGGAACACGGACAATGCCTGGGTTGAGACGGTGGCCATCAGTGTCCACTTCCAGGACCAGAATGACGTGGAGCTGAAGAGGCTGAACTCTGTAAGGGATGGGGACACAGCCCGGAGGGGCGGGGTTGGGGGTCACGGGGTGGGGCAGCTGGAGAATGGAGGCTGCAGGCATCAGGGCCGGCCCAGAAGGTTCCGTGAATCTGTCCCAGGGGCGAGAGGTGGGGGTGGGGGTGGCAGGGAGAGGCCAGGGAGCCACAGGTTGTGGCTGGGACCCAGACCATCCCAGCGGGCCCGAGGGGTGGGGCTGGGGGGCAACCCCGCTCCCAGCTGCACACCTGTCAGGGAGGCCTCATCCACCTATCCAGACCTGTCCACGCTGGGACAGAAGGCGCCAGGGGACGGACGTGAGGCTCTGGTTGCACATTGCGTCCCTCGGAGTCAGGCTGCAGCCTGCTCTTCCTTCCTGCAAGGACTCGGGACTCTGCCGGCGTCCCCTGTCCTGCACCTGAGTCAGTGTTCTGCCTCCTGGTTTCTTTGTTTGGTTTTTTTATTTTTTGGTTTAAAACAACAGAAAGTTATTGTCACACAGCTCTGGAGACCAAGGCCCCAAACCAGGGGACGCACTGTCCCCTGCTCCCGGCCTCCCTGGCCTTTGCGTGGCCTCGTCTCCCCTTGTCATAGGGCCGCCCTCCTTGCTGGATGAGGGCCTCGCCCGGTCCCATTAGTTAATTAGCTAGGGCCTCGTCTTCACCAGCCGCAGCTTCAGAGGCCCTCTTCCCGAACAGGGCGACACTCACAGGCCCAGGTGGGGACGTGGGCATGGCGCTGGGGACACGATGGGGCCCGCTCGGGCTGGGGATTCACACACATCATCTCGAAGCCTCTTGGCCTCGCACGTGGCAGAAGCGCCCCTCCCACGGGGCTGGCGGGGGGTCGGGGGGGGCAAGCGGGGGCATGGGTGCTCCCCTGAACTGCACCCTGTGTTTCCGAGACCCCCATGCCACCAGGCGTGGGCCACACACAGCCCATAACTCATCTGTGGGAGGGGCTGTGAGGGCACAGGACCATCACGCACGAGATACAGGGTGTCCGTGGGCCACCCATTCCACCCCGGCCTTGGCACCCTGTGCCACCTATACACCCCGGCCTTGGCGCACCGTGCCACCTGTACACCTGTGCCTGGGTGCCCTGTGCCACCCAATTTCCCCAGGAGCGGTGCCCTGTGCCACCCGTTCCCCCCGGCCTCGGCGCCCTGTGCCACCTGTACACCCCCTGCCTGGGTGCCCTGTGCCACCCGTTTCCCCCGGCGCAGCACCCTGTGCCACCCATACCCCCCTTCTAGGCGCCCTGGGCTACCTGTACTCCCCCCACCTGGGTGCTGTGTGTCTGTCACAGCTGTCGGATTCCGGTCTCAGGGAGCATGGGAGGAGCCAGGCTGGGAGCTCAGGTGGGCACCTCCTCTCCGGCTCTCTGGGGGTCCCTACACCGAGGGGTCTGCTTCTGCCTTGCAGCACCTGCAGGCCCGTGAGCCCGAGGTGTCCATCCAGTGGCAGGTGGTGGACGGGGGCCTCCCACTGTACGCCAGCTACGGGGCCATCCTGCACAAGGCGGCCAGCCTCTTTGGGGCCCACTACTGAGGCTGGGGCCCCCGCTGGTGCCGCCCCGACGCGGCTGCTCCCCCCATGCTGTGCTCCGGACGTCTGAGAGCCCCGTGCCGCCAGGGGCGGGTGCAGAGGACACACAGTGGGGCGCCCGGAGGGTCCTCCCGCCCTTCCCTGTGAGCTGAGCTGCCCCTCCTGCATGGACGGTGGGCGACACGCGGCTTCAGTGCCCGCCAGCTGGGGCATAAGCGCCGGGACGTCGGAAAGCTTCCCCTGCCTGGAACGTCTGCCCTGGCCCCTCGTGTGGGCGACCCGTGGACACCCCACAGGCCCCCACCCCTCTCCTGTCTTCCCCAAGCGTCACCCTTGTGTTCCCCCCTGGGACTTGAGCATCCTCACCCCCCCCCCAAAGAGGTGCCGCCAGGCCCCTGGGGTGCTGAGTTGCTGGGGGCCTGTGCGTGACCCCATGCCTTCTGGAGGTACGGCTCCAGGCCCGCCGGCCTCAGTCTCCCTGCCTGCACCTCCTTCCCCAGGGCCCCGCCCACCAGCATCCACAGCATGGGGGCCGTCACCTTCCACTCTACC
>PVIY010061237.1:0-11315 GCA_004026745.1 Myrmecophaga tridactyla | reverse complement strand
CAATGAGACTCTGTGAATGTGAAAACCTTGTGTCTGATGCTCCTTTCAGCTACTATATCAACAAAAGAGTAGAACATATGGAATAAAAATAAATAATAGGGGGAACAAATGTTAAAATAAATTTAGTTTGAAATGCTAGTGATAAATGAAAGCAAGGGGTAAGGGGTATGGTAGGTATAATCTTTTTTTTCTCTATTATTGTTTTATTCCTTTTTCTGATGTCTTTTTATTTCTTTTTCTAAATCGATGCAAATGTTCTAAGAAATGATGAATATGCAACTCTGTGATAATATTAAGAATTACTGACTGTATATGTAGAATGGAATGATATTTTAATGTTCTTCTGTTAAGTTTTTTAATTAATAAAAAAGTTTATAAAAAAACAGAAAAAAAAGAAATGCATTTTCAGTAATAAGTTTGAATGTTAATGGGCTAAACTTACCAATTAAAAGAGACTGATTGGCAGAATGGATTAAGAAGGATAATTAAGCTATATGCTGCTTATAAGAGACTCATCTTAGACACAAGGATACATATGGATTGAAAGTGAAAGGATGAAAAAAATTTTCATGCAAGTTGTAACCAAAAGAAAGCAGGAGCATCTATACTAATATCAGACAGAATAGACTTTAAAATAAAGGCATCATAAGAGACAAAGAAGGACACTATATACTAATGAAAGGATCAATTCACCAAGAAGATACGACAATCATAAATGTTTATACTCCAAATCAAGGAGCTCCAAAGTCCATGAGACAGACATTGGCAAAACTGAAGGGAGTGATAGATGTTTCAACAATAATAGTAGAAGACTTCAATAAACTACTCTCCTCTATGGATAGAATGACCAGACAGAAGATCAACAAGGAAATAGAAAAGTTAAATAACTTGATAAATGAATTAGACCTAGCAGACACATATAGGTCATTGCACCCCAAAGCACAAGGATATACCTTCTTCTCTAGTGGTCATTGAACATCCTCCAGGATAGATCACATGCTGGGGCACAAAACAAGTCTTTACAAATTTAAAAACATTGAAATTATTCAAACCACTTTCTCTGATCACAATGGGATGAAGCTGGAAATCAATAACCACCAAAGAATGACAGCATTCACAAATACATGGAGATTAAATAACACACTCTTAAAGAGCCAATAGGTCAAAAAAGAAATTGCTAGAAAAATCAATAGCTATCTGGAGATGAATGAAAATAAGAATAAAACATCAGAACTTATGGGATGTGGCAAAGTCTGTGCTGAGAGAGAAATTTATTGCCCTAAATGCCTATATTTAAAAAGCAAGAAAGAGCAAAAATCAAGGACTTAACAGCACACCGGAGGAACTTGAGAAAGAACAGCAAACTAACCCCAAAGCAAATAGAAGAAGAGAAATAACAAAGATTAAAGCAGAGATAAATGAATGGGAGAACAAAAGAACAATGAAAAGAATCAATAAAACCAGAAGTTGGTTCTTTGAGAAAATTAATAAAATTGGTGGGCCACTAGCAAGACTGACAAAGAAAAAAAGAGAGAGGATGCAAATACACAAAATCAGAAATGAGAAGAGTGTGTTACCATAGACCCTGAAGAAAAAGAAATTATAAAAGGATACTATGAACAACGATATGCCAACAAACTAGACAACTTAGATGAAATGGACAAATTCCTGGAGATGCACAAATAAGCTACACTGACTAAGGAAGAAATAGAAGATCTCAACAAACCAACAACAAGTAAAGAGATTCAACCAGTCATCAAAAATCTTCCTACAAAGAAAAGTCCAGGGCCAGATGACTTCACATGGGAATTTTATCAAACATTCCACAAAGAACTAACACGAATCCTGCTCAAACTTTTTGAAAAAATTGAGGAAAAAGGAACCTGCCTAACTCATTTTATGAAAACTAATATCATTTTAATACCAAGACCAGGTAAATATGCTGTAAGAAAGGAAAACTACAGACAAATATCCCTAATGAACATAGATGCAGAAATTCTCAATAAAATATTAGCAAATTGAATCCAACAGCACATTAAAAGAATTATACACCATGACCATGCGGGGTTTATACCAGGAATGCAAGAATGGTTCAATGCAAGAAAATAAATTAATGTAATACAGCACCTTAACAAATCGAAAGGGAAAAATCACATGATCATCTCGATTGATGCTGAAAAAATGACAAAATTCAGCATACTTTTCTGATAAGAACACTCCAAAAGATAGGAATCAAACATAACTACCTCATTATGATAAAGGGAATATATGAAAAAACCGATAGCTAGCATCATACTCAATGGAGAGAGATTGAAAGCTTTCCCTCTAAGATGAGGTACAAAACAAGGATGTCCACTGTCACCATTATTATTCAACATTATTATTATTATATAATATAATATATTATTATTCAACATCTAGCTAGAAGTTCTAGCTAGAGTAATCGTGCAGGACAAAGAAATAAAAGGCATCCAAATTGGAAAGGAAAAAGTAAAACTCTCATTATTTGCAGGTGATACGATACTATACTTGGAAGATCATGAGAAAACTACAGCAAAGTTACTTGGGCTAATAAACAAGTTCAGCAAGGTGGCAGGATATAAACTAATATGTAAAAATCAGTAACATTTCTATACACAAGCAATGAGCTAGCTGAGGAGTCACTTAAGGAAAAAATTCCATTAAAAGTAGCAACTAAAAGAATCAAGTACTTAGGAATGAAGCTAATTAGGGATGTAAAGGGCATGTACACAGAAAACTATGTAACATTGCTAAAAAAAATCAAAGGAGATCTAAATAGGTGGAAAGACATTCCCTGCTCATGAAGAGTAAGGTTAAATGTAGTTAAGGTTTCAATTCTCCCCATTTTGATCTACAGATTCAACACAGTACCAATCAAAATTCCAACAACCTACTTTGAGGATCTGGAAAAGCTAATTACCAAATTCATCTGGAAGGAAAAGAGATCCCGAACAGCTAAATGCATTTTAAAAAACAAGAACGAAGTGGGAGGATTAACACTACCTGACTTTAAAGCCTATTATAAAGCCACAATGTTCATAACAGCATGGTACTGGCACAAAGATAAAAGCATTGACCAATGGAATCAAACCAAGAGTACAGGAATAGATCAGCAAACCTATGGTCAACTGATTTTTGACAAACCCCCAAATCCTTTGAACTGGGAAAGAATAGTTTTTTCAATAATTGGGCATGGAAGAACTGGATATCAGTAGCCCAAAGAATGAAAGAGGACCCCTATCTTACATCCTATATTAAAATTAACTCAAAGTGGATCAAACAGCTAAATATGAGAACTAGCACCATAAAGCTTCTAGAAGAAACTATAGGGAAACATCTTCAAGACTTAGTAATAGGAGATAGCTTCCTAAACTTTACACCCAAAGCACAAGCAACAAAAGAAAAAACAGATAAATGGGAACTCCTCAAAATCAAATGCTTCTGCACTTCCAAAGACTTTGTCAAAATGGTGAATAGGTAGCCAACTCAGTGGGAGAAAATATCTGGAAATCACATATTGGACAAAGGTTTGATTTCCTGCATATACAAAGAAATCATGCAACTCAACAACAAAAGAATCAACAACCCAATTATAAAATGAGCTAAAGATTGGAACAGGCATTTTTCTGAAGAACAAATACAGATGGCTCAAAAGCATGTGAAGAGGTGCTCATTTTTATTGGCTATAAGGGAAATGCAGATCAAGACTACAGTAAGATACCAACTCACACCTATAAGAACGGATGCTAATAAACAAACAGGACACAATAAATGTTGGAGATGATGTGGAGAAACTGGGACGCTGCTGGTGGGAATGTATAGTGGTGCAGCCACTATGGAAGACTGTTTGGCGGTTCCTTAAGAAACTAAATATCGAGTTGCCCTATGACCCAGCAATAGCACTACTTGGTATATACCAAGAAGAGCTGAAAGCATGAACAGACATTTGCACACCGATGTGCATAGCAGCATTATTCACAATCACCAAAAGATGGAAACAAACCAAATGCTCATCAACAGATGAGTGGATTAACAAAATGTGTATATACATACGATGGAATATTATGCAGCAGCAAGACAAAATGACATCCTGAAGCACATGACAAGATGGATGAGCCTTGAGGAGATAATGCTGAGTGAAATTAGCCAGACACAAAAGGATAGATACTGTATGATTCCACTTTTATGATCAGCATAAAGGTATGAGGCTTATAATACAGAATATAGGGGACTTAGAGATATGTAGAAGCTAGAGATGGGTGAACCATTGGCTAATGAGGTTAATTCCAATGTAAGGGAATCTCTAGTGGGTCTATACGTAATATTACCATATTGAAGATGAACAAGATTGAAATGGGTTGTATAGACCTATGTGTCCCACTGGCTCACACTAGAAATGTGAATGAGTTCTTGCAAGAATTACTTAAAAAATATGACTCTTGTAGAAAGAATGTTTAAGGCCAGGGTACAGGGGGAAAGCTGCTATTGCATGCTATGAGCTGTGTTCAAAAGGAAACCATCAGCACTACCACAGCAACAGCAGAAGCAAATAACAGGGGGAGGGACAAGAGTTAAGAGGAGGTTTAGATTTGGCAAGGGTGTGTTTGTTGGTTTTCTTTCTCTTGGGAACCATGAAGTTATCTGAAATTGAGAATGTTGATGGACTGTGGACTTTGGGCCCTCTACATGATGCCTGATGAATGCAGGGGCTGAAGGATGCACTGATGGAGAAGTAGATTCATGAACAATGGTGTATGCTTATGAATGAAGGTGGTGCTGCTACAAAAAGGAACAAAGTCATGAGGCATGCAACAGAGTGAATGAATGTGTGGGTGAGACAAAATAAGCCAGAGACAAAAGAACAACAATAGTATGTTCAGCTTTAGAAAATGCTTATAAGAAAACAGGGCCTGGGTTGTAAGCTTTTAAAGCAGACACATTAAGCCTGGGGGTGGTGATTATTTCTGGATTCTGAGAGGCTGATATATATATATAGAACCTCATATTTAGAGACAAGAATGAAACTGATCATGTTGCAGTAAAGTAGTTCAGAACACAGGGGTAAGGAAGACAGTGTCTAAATTTTAGAATCATACATACTCTTTGAGACCAATGGAAGAAATGTTTATTTGGTCTGGAACTGAAATTTTTGTAGAGCATAAACTAACTCAACCTATCTGTATAGCTTATTTGAACAATTAAAACACAGGGAGCACAGAAAAAGAAAGAGCTCCTTTAATCCTGTATAGATTATTGTAATGCCTGGATACATTCTAGAGTATATTAAGCAGATAATCAAAAAGTATTGAGGGATGGGAGAAAGAATATGGAACTATTAAATTTACCATCAGGGAATCCCCTGACACTGTGTCAAATATTAGGGACACCCAAATCAATAGGCCATGCCCTTGATCCTGAGGTTTACCATGTGAAGCTTATGTAGGTAGCAGAGAAGTTTAAACTACTTATAGGCATGCCTAAGAGTTACTTCTGGAGGACCTCTGTTGTTGCTGAAATGTGGCCTCACTCTCTCTAACCCCAACTCTGCAAGTGAAATCATTGCCCTCTTGCCTACATGGGACATGGCATTCATGGGTGAAAGTCTCCCTGGTGACATGGGAGATGACTCCCAGGGATAAATCCAGGCCTGGCACCATGGGATCAACAATTCCATCCTGACCAAAAGGGGGGAAAGAAATGTACTAATAATATATTAATAATTTCCTATCCTGGTCAGGATAGGAAAGAGTCTAAAGGCTTTATAGGAAACTGACAATCTGCTGGGTCCCATGCTCAGGAAAAACTAATGCTGGCTACTCTTTCTTCCTGAGATGTAGGCCTGTCTGGTCTGGGAAAATTCAACCAAGGTCTATAATATCTGAGGAGACCCTCCTCAAGAAGAGGCTCCATAAATGCAGGGCAGAAAAAAAACCCACAGAAAAACAAGAACTGAAAAATTCTGATAAGTTACACAGAACCTATGTTAGAGGTCTAGAATAAGTTGAACTGAATGTCAAAGAACACATAGAGAACAAAGCCATCAAGCAAGAAAACCCTAGGTAAAAGAGTGAAAACAACCCCCAGAATAAACTATTAAGGACATAAAATACCTAGACACAAGCAAAAAATAAGGAGTCATACTAGGAAAGTTAAAAGATATGGCCTAGTCAAAGGAAAAAAACCAACACCTCAAATAAGATACAGGAGTTGAAACAACTAATTCACGATGTTCAAACAGATGTATAAAATCTCATCAAAAATCAAATCAATGAGTTGAGGGAGAGAGAAAGAAGATATTGGGTGAAAAAAAAGAAGAACTCGAAAATTGAAAAAACAAATCACAGAACTTATGAGAATGAAAACCACAATAGAAGAAGTGAAAAACAAACCAAACCAAAACAACAACAGCAAAAAAACAATGGAAACCTACCACAATGGATTTGAAGTGGCAGAGGAAAGCATTAGTGAGCTAGCAGACTGGACATCTGAAATGTGACACACAAAGAATGTATAGGGAAAAGAATGGAAAAATATGAATGGGGTCTTAGGAAATTGAATGACAACATGAAGCACATGAATATACACGTGTGGGTGTCCCAGAAGGAGAAGAGAATGGAAAAGGAGGAGAAAGACTAATGGAGGAAATTATCACTGAACATTTTCCATCTCTTATGAAAGACATAAAATTACAGATCCAAGACATGCAGTGTACCCCAAACAGAATAGATCCAAATAAACATACTCCAAGACACTTACTAATCAGATTGTCAAAGAACAAAGACAAAGAAAGAATTTTGAAAGGAGCAAGAGGAAAGCAATCCAGCACATACAAGGGAAGTTCAATAAGACTATGTGTGGCTTTCTCAGTAGAAACCATGGAGGCAAGAAGGCAGTGGTATGATATATTTAAGATTCCAAAAGAGAAAAACTGCCAACCAAGAATTCTATACCCAGGAAAATTGTCCTTCAAAAATGAAGGGGAGATTAAAATATTTTCAAACAATCACTGAGAGAATTTGTGACTTAAGAGATCAGCTGTACAAGAAATACTAAAGGCAGCACTATAGGCAGATAGTAAAAGGCAGGAGAGAGAGGTCTGGAGAACACTGTAGAAATGAAGACTTTCAGTAAACTTAAAAAGTGAAAAAAAAAATAGGTATGACATAAAATCCAAGAGAGAAAATGGTAGAAGAAAGTACTGCTTTACAATAATAACATTAAATGTCAATCAATCAAATTCTCCAATCAAAAGACATAGGCTGGCAGGTTTAAAAAACAGGACCCATCTATATGCTGTCTAAAGGAGACTCATTTTAGACCTAAGGACAAAAATAGGCTGAAAGCAAAAGGTTGGAAAAAAGATATTTCAAGCAAACAACACTCAGAAAGATCAGAAGTAGCTATACCAATATCCAACAAATTGGACTTCAAGTGTAAAACAGTTAAAAGAGACAAAGAAGGACACTATGTATTAATAAAAGGAACAATTCAACAAGAAGAAATAACAATTATAAATATTTCTGCACTGATCCAGAGTGCTCCCAAATAGATGAGACAAACACTGACAACCCTGGAGGGAGAAGTAGACACCTATACCATAATAGTTGGAGACTTAAATTCCCCACGCTCATCTATGAACAGAACATTTAGACAGAGGATCAATAAGGAAACAGATTTTGCATAATACAATAAATGAATAAATACCACTTGATCATGCAGCATACTACATGATCAAGTGGTATTTATCCCAGGTATACAAGCATGGATCAACGTGAGAAAAACAATGTAATACACAATTTCAACAGAATGAAAGGAGGAAAAAACATGATCCTTTAAATTGATGCTTAAAAGGCATTTGACAAAATTCAGCACCACTTCATGCTAAATATACTTAGAAAACTAAGAATAAAGGAAAACTGCCACAACATGATAAGAGGCATATATGATAAAACCCAAGGCTAGCATCATACTTTGAAATCTTTCCCTCTAAGATCAGGATAATCAAGAATGCCCAGTGTTATCACTGTTGTTCAACATTTTACTGGAATTTCTAGTGAAAGTAATTTGGCAAGAGAAAGAAATAAGAGGGATCCAAAGTGGAATGGAAGAACTAAAACTTTTTCTATTTGCAGATGACACATTCTATATCAGAAAATTTTGAAAAATCCACAACAAAGACATTGGAGCTAAGTAAATCCAGCAAAATGGTAGGCTCAAGATCAATAATCAAAAATCAGTAGTATTTTTATAAAGTAGTAATAAAGAATTTGAAGAAATAAAGAAAAAGCCACTTATGGTAGTCATCTAAAGAATCAAATCTCTAGAAATAAAACAAACCAAGAATATCAATGACTTATACAAAGAAAATTTAAAAATTGTTGAAAGAAATCAAGGAAACCTAAATATATGGAAAGACATTCCATGTTTATGGATTAGGAGATTATATATTAAGATGTCATTCTACCTTAAGTGATTTACAGATTCATTACATTCTGAATAAAAATTCCAAAAACCTTCTTTGCTGACATGGAAGAGCAAGTTATTTATATGGAAATGTAAGAAGCCTTGAATGGCCACATCCATCTTGAAAAAGACAAATGAAGTTTGAGGACTCACACTTCCTGTCTTAAAACTTACTGTGAAGCAACAGTAGTTAAAACAGCATGATATTGGCAGAAGGAAAGATAGATAAACTAATACAATAAAGTCAAGAGCTCAGGAGTCATCCCTCACATTAATGACCATCTGATTTTTGACAAGGAGGCAAAGACCACTCACCTAGGAAAAAATAATCTCTTCAACAAATGGTGCTGGGAAAAGTGTATGTCCATTTACAAAAGAATGAAGGTAAACCCTTACCTCGTGTCATACACAAAAATCAATTCAAAGTGGATCAAAGACCTAAATATAAGAAGCATATCCATCAAATTCCTAGAAGAAAAAGTAGGGAAAGCTCATCAGGACCTTGTGGTAGGCAATGTTTCTTATACTTTAAACCCAAAGCATGAGCCACAAAAGAGACAAATGGGACCTCATCAAAATTAAAATATTTTGTGCCTCCAAGGACATTTTCATGAAAGTAAAATAACCTACAAAATGGGAGAAAAAATTTGGAATGACATATCTGATAAGTTTAATAACCAGAACATCTAAACAAATCCTCAATTTAACAAAAAGACAAACAACCCAATTTTTAAAATGGGCAAAAGACTTGTATAGACATTGCTGCAAAGAAGACATACAGGTGGCCAGAAGGTATATGAAAAAATGCTCAACATAATTAGCCACCAGGGAAATACAAATCAAAACAACACTGATACTATTTTACACCCATTAGAATGGATGCTAATCACTCATTGCTGTAGGCAATATAAAATGGGGTAACTGCTTTTATAGGTATACTCAACTATTGGGTATGGAATTAACATATTAGCAAGGTTTTAATAATAGGGTGAGTTTTATAAATGATTGTTCTGTAAATCCACAACTTCAAAATAAAGGAAAAAATATTTCTATATGACCTGCAAACCCAGTTAGGTAAATAACCAAAATAATTGAAAGCAGGAAAACTTGAACAGATATTTGCACACCAATGTTCATAAGAGTCTTATTCACAATTGCCAAAAGATGGAAGAAACCCAACTGTCCATAAACCTATGAATGGATAAATAAAATGTGGTATATGCAAACAAAGGAATATTATTTAGATGTAAAAAGGAATGGGGTCCTGATACATGCAACATCAATGAACCACAGAAACATTTCATGGTCTCACTGATTTGAAACAATCAGAATAAGTGCACTCATAAAGTGAATCTAGAATATAGGCTAACAGGAGAGTAGGTGGGGATAGGGAATGGGAAGTTAAGGTTTAAAATGTATAGGATTCCAAAAATATAAAAGTAAATAAAATGTATAGGATTCATATTTGGTATGGTGGAAATGTTTTGGTAATGGATGGTGGTGATGGCAACATAACACTGTGAATGTAATATAAAACACTAAAATATATATCTGAATGTGATTCAAAGGGGAAATATTACATTGTATACATGATAGCAGAATAAAAGCTTTTGAAAATTCTTGGAACTACACTATACAAACAGTGAACCTTAAGTTAAACCCAGGCTATAGTTAGTAGTACAGTTATAAAAGTGTGCTATCAATTGTAACAAATGTTCCACACCAATGGAAGATGATTAATGATGAGATGGTATATGGAATCCTGTGTTTTATGTATGATTGCTCTGTGAATTCACAACTTCTCTAATGAAGAAAAAAATGATAGGAAAAAAGTAATCTTAATAGCCCTATATCTACTGAAGAAAATTAATCTTCAAATAAAAACCTTCCCTCAAGGAAAATACCAGGCACAGATGCCATTAATAGTGAATTTATTCAAACATTTAAGAAATCTTACACAATTTTTTTCAAAAAAAATTGATGAATATGAAACCCTTCTTGTTCTAGTTTGCTAGCTGCTGGAATGCAATATACCAGAAACGGAATGGCTTTTAAAATGGGGGATTTAATAAGTTGCTAGTTTACAGTTCTAAGGCTAAGAAAATGTCCCAATTAAAACAAGTCTATAGAAATGTCCAATCAAAGGCATCCAGGGAAAGATACCTTGGTTCAAGAAGGCCAATGAAGTTCAGGGTTTCTCTCTCAAGTGAGAAGGCACATGGTGAACACAGTCATGGTTTCTCTCTCATCTGGAAGGGCACATGGTGAACATGGCATCATCTGCTAGCTTTCTCTCCTGGCTTCCTGTTTCATGAAGCTCCCCAGGAGGCGTTTTCCTTCTTCATCTCCAAGGTTCACTGGCGGGTAGACTCTGCTTCTCATGGCTATATCATTCTCTCCTCTCTCAGAGATCACTCATTCTCTAAAATGTTTCCTTTTTTATCAGACATCAGTAAACCAATCAAGACCCACCCAAATGGGTGGGGACACAGCTCCCCCAATCCAGTTTAACAACCACTCTTGATTGGGTTACATCTCCAGGGAGATGATCTAATTACATACAGTATTGAGTAGAGATTATTCTGCCTTTACAAAATGGGATTTTGATTAAAACATGGCTTTTCAAGGGTACATGCATCCTTTCAAACCATCACACTTCTCAACTCTTTTTTTCACGTGGACAGGCACCGGGAATCAAACCCGGGTCTCTGGCATGGCAGGCAAGAACTCTGCCTGCTGAACCATCGTGGCCCACAACTGTTGCCTCCTGTTGAACAGAGCTCGAAGGATATTAAGGAATGATGAGGAAGAATGAAAGGAAGGAAGGAAGG
>PVIY010061235.1:0-11311 GCA_004026745.1 Myrmecophaga tridactyla | reverse complement strand
GGGCGCTCCCGAGAACCCAGAGTTCCAGGTGTGGCATTACCTTGATGGTGGTGGTGCTGCGCTCCTCATACTTGCACTCGCACAGCAGGCAATAGGCCTCCACGTCGTGGCCAGGCACCGGCATGGGCTCCACTACGTGCAGGCAGTTGCTACAAAGAGACCGGGCAGTGGGAGCAGGGCTACGGGAGGGTCTTAATACCTCAAGACCAGGGAAGCATGTGCCCTCGGATGGGGAAAGGTGGGTGTTGGGCATAAGTGAAGGGTGCTTGCAGAGAGAGGACAGCATTTACAAAGGGTTAAGGCCAGGCTCCACTAGCCACCTGGCAGGATCCCTTCCTCAGTCCAAAGCCTCACAGCTCTGGCCCCTTGCCCACCAAAATCAGCTCTTCAAATGGTATCCACAATGCTGGCACCATAAATCCCAGTGTTCTCCCCAGATTCTGACCCCTGCTGCTTTCTCATTTCATGCAACGCTCTCCCTGGGTAGACTCATTCATTCCAAAGGTTTCAACTCAGAAGCTACTGACCCTTAAGCTAGAATCTCCAGTCATGACCTCTTTCCTCCACTTGTGTCCAGCTCTGTACAGGATGCAACATTTGGGTGCCCACAGAGACTACAAACTTTCCACACTCCAAACTCATCAATTCTTCACACCTACACCTCCATACCCTTTGTCCTCAGCTCCCTAGTCCCACAAAATACCTCCTTGGTCTGTGTTTCCCATTGCAGAGAATACCTCCACCATCTATTCTGCTGACCAAGTCAAAAATCTGGGAGGTGTCTCTCACACTGCCTTGCCCCTCACCTAGGAAATCCTCCCAATGCCATTAATTTTACTTCCTCAGACATGTCTCAAATCCATCTTCATTATTCTCTGCCACTGCTGCGTTTAAGCTGAAGCCCTCATCATTTCTTCCTTGGATAATTGATCTGGCCTCTCTACTATTCTCCCCAATTCTAGCTGGACCCTGTTCTAATATTATCTACACACTGCAACCTAGTGATCTTACCAGAATGAAATCTGGTCACATTGCTCCCCCATTTAAAACTAGCCAATGCCTCCACAGGACCTCCAGAATAAGGGGCAAGCTCAGCCTGGGGTACCAATCCACCTCTACCCCCTGCCTACCTATGCACCCTCATCTCCTGCTACTCTTCACCCCACACCCAGCTTCCTGCTATGCTGGACTTCCAGACTGTTCCCTGAATGAGCCACGCCCTCTTCCTTGGCACATTCCACACCCTCTGCCAGGAATGCACAGTCTTGCCTGTCACCCCTTTCCACCTTTCTGTATCCCACACATGCTTCAAGATTTGGCCTAAAGGTTTGAACTCTCTCAACTGCCAGCCTCCCATGCGCACCTCTGTCACAGCACCGATCACAATGCATTGTAGTGTATCTTTACTTGTACTGCCTCCCCCAGCAGATGCTAACTCCTTCAAGACAGGGGCTATACCTTATTCGTCTCCATTCTGCCTAGCACAGTGCTTCCCAGAGCAGGGCTCAGGAAATAAGTGACTATCAAATGAATTTCACGGTCTGTTATAAGAGGATGCCACTCCCTTTACCTAGCAGTGTTTCCAAGGAGGGCAGACCAAAGAACGCAGGCCCCACATTAAAAGACAGGGAAACTGAGGTTCAGGGAGGCAAAGTGGCATCTCGTTAGCAGTGGTGAGGCCAGGACCTAAATCCAGATGTTTGGCCTCAAAGCCTTTCCATCTGACTCTCAGCTTCAGTGAAGCCCATGCCTAGCTCTTAACTCAGGCCTCTTGTTCCCAGTCTTCTTCAGATCAGCATGCTTGCAACTTGGGTGGTTTATTAGACAACACTGAGTAAGCTAAAATCCCTATGGAATGCACCTTTCCCATTACCACTAGGAAAAAACTGAAGCAAAACCCCTCAATGGTTCGCAAAGGTGAACCAAGAATCATGATGCAATACACAGCCAAAGTGCCTGGTGCCTGGACCTGTCTCCTCCTCTGTGAGATAAGATGACTTTTAGGCACTTCCACCACTGACAGGACTCCTGCAAGAGACAAGCTCAGCTGCCTGAGCGGTTCTCAGACTGCCTTAGTAAACAGTCAGGCCTGTCCTTCTGAGCCCACCTCTTAATCCTTCTAGACTTGGGATGGGTCTCTGGAAGAAGCACCAAAGATATGCAATATAAAGATAAAGTGTAAACAAAACTGGGATGTTCTCTAAAAACCTCTGTTCCCTTAAAAATCCACTACAGAACATCCATGAGTTTATCTAAACTTCTGTTGATGTGAGTTCCACCTTTGGTTGGCACGTTCCATACTGCATTACCCCTTGCCATGTGAAAGGGTTTCCTGCTGTTGCAACTAAATGCTCTCTTTTCAGACTTGGCACACTGCCTCCTATGGAAGGAGCTGACGAACAAAGGCAGATGCACATGTGGCCCTTGGTCATCATTCCTGTCCAAAGGGATCACGACCTTCCCTTGTCTGGCAGGTCTGTACAAGGCTCCTGGGGTCCAGATTCCTCTATTTCCTAAGCTATACAGGGTCCTCAGTCTGGAAAGTATCGTTCCAGTGCTGCAGTGGGATCTTTGCATTTCCCAAAAGGCCAGAGTAGGGTCTCGGGGGCAGGTGAAAGGGCCCAACCCAAATCAGGACCCTGTTAAGTCAGGGGAATATACTGTAAGGGGATAGGGGAACACCAACTAGGGAGCTGAAATAGTTTCATCTCTGGTTCTCCTGGGAACTGGTGAAATCCCAAACACAGTCTTGCTCTCCTAAGGGACTCCATTCATCTTTTTGGGATCAGTGATATCAAGACTCCAGATACTGGTCAGGGGACAAGGAAAGGGTTAAGGAGAAAGGCAAGTTGGGTTTAGTTCCCTGCTTTTCTACCTGTTCTGTGATTCTAGGTGAGTTATTCGGCTTCTCTGGGCCTCAGTTTCCGCTTTTATAGATGGAGGATGAACTCCAACACTGTCTCTCAAACTGTGCTCCTTTAGGTATTCCAGGAATCACTGTGGTGGTGAGGGAGGGGCATTTCCCCCTTCCGCCAGAGTAATTTTGTCTTTATGTATCACATAATTCTGTTTCCAAAGCAGATTTTGTTTGTAGGAAAGGTGCATGTTTAAAAGTTTGAAAGTCACTGAACTAGCCAAGCCCATTAAGTTCGTTCCCGCTCTCAGATTCTCTATAACAAGTTTCCTTGCTCTGGCGTTTTCGAAGCATGTGGTTATAAAATGCCAACACTAGATGGCAGAATACTGGCAACACAGGAACATAAATGGCCTTGGCCATTAAACCTGGACTGCAGCTCAAACTCTCCTGGTGTAACTCTGGGTAACCAAAGGGAAGAGACAAGTGTTCTCTTAGCAGTGGACCAACAGGACACCAGAGTGAACCTGTGGCAGGGAGAGAAGACGCAATCAAGCAGGTCTCCTCTTCTGGCCCTAGCAGGTGGGTGCTAAGATCACGTCAAGGCCCCACCTCCACCCCACAGGACTCTAGGCAAGCACGGGATGACTTCAGGATGAGCCCAGTGTCACCGGGTCCCTGAATCCTAGAGTCTTACTTCCCAGCCTCAGTTCCCACCACCCACAAAAGAATTGTCTTGAGATTCTTGATTTGAGACCATTCATCAGGAAGCGCCCTAATTTTGACCTTTAAAGAGAAGGAGATAAACCACAGCCTGGAAGATCCAAAGAGGAGAACTGTCGCTCTGTCCATAAAAGTTTTGAGGCCACACCAAAGCTTCAGGACAGAGTCAGTGCTGCTAAAATCCCCATGTCCACACAGAGGCATGGGATGCAACCTTGCTATCTGACGTAGGGCAAAGACAGTGCACCAATTTATTTCCTGATGTTATTTGAACTGTAATCATAAGATACAAGGGGGTTTCAGGGGCTCCTCCCCGGACTTCCACTCTTATGATTTTGTGAATCTTTTTAGAAAGCAGATGGAAAAAGTCTAATGCTGTAGAAAGAGCCCACACTTTCTGGGGCTGTGGTGCAAGTCTGACACTATGTGGCCTCTTTGGTAACGAGTGATGTGATGATAGTATATTAATAATAATATCAGCTAACATTTATATAGCACTTACTATGTACCTGGCATTGTTCCGAGTGCTGTACTTATGTGCAAGTATGCACAAACACATACTTATTTAATACTTAAAATATTGCCAACATTTTACAAATGAGGAAATTAAAATTCTTTGGAGATGAAATAATTTGTCATACAGTTAACAAGCAGCAAAGCTAGATCTGAAGCCAGGCAGGCTGGACTCAAAATCTGTACATCTAGATTGACTCTCAGAAAAGAGAGGTATGAGACACATACCACCTCAGAATTGGAAATTCAGCCAGCTTTCCAGTTTCCAAATGCTGTTCTGGATCATCTATAGCATAATCACCTAAGGAATTGTTGAAAAAGGTTATTCTCCCCTCCCATATTTACTGAATCAAAATCTCAGGGTGGGGGACATATAGGGGTTTTAGGCTGGCAGTCTGTATTTTCTAAAAGTTCTCCTGAAGATCCAATGCACAACCAAGTACAAGAAACACTGACCCAGACCCCTCACCCTATGCTAATCTATTCTACAGTGGCCCCATCAAAGAATCATCCCACCTGTGCTTAGAGCCCTCCAAAGATGGGGCTTCCTAGCTCCTGAAACAGCCTGGATTAGAAACGCTCCAACTCACATTTAAATCTGTCTCCCTGAAGTTTCCATCCATTGGCCCGAATTCTACCCCAAGAAACCACACTGAATATAACTGATCCCGACAAGACCCCTTGCCTTAGGGCATGCCAGCCCTGTTCACAGTCCTTTCTTCCTCAGGCCATCTCTTGTTTCTTAAACCACTGCTTCTAAGACATGCACTGAAACTTCCCCTCACTAACCTGCTTTCCCTATTCTGAATGAACGCTTATGCTATTTCTCACTTTTTAAAAAGTGACACACTGGGGGGAGACCAAAGCAATAGGCTGAGCCCCCAATCTTGGGATATATTCATATGAAATTTAACCCCACAAAGGATAGGTTAAGCCTACTTAAAATTAGGTCTAAGAGTCACCCCCAGAGAGCCTCTTTTGTTGCACAGACATGGCCTCTCTTTCTCAGCCAACACAACAAGCAAACTCACTGCCCTCCCCTTGTCTACGCGGGACATGACTCCCAGGGGTGTGGACCTTCCTGGCAATGAGGGACAGAAATCCTAGAATGAGCTGGGGCTCAGCATCAAGAGATTGAGAAAACCTTCTTAACCAAAAGGGGGAAGAGTGAAATGAGACAAAATAAAGTGTCAATGGCTGAGAGATTCCAAACAGAGTCCAGAGGTTATCCTGGAGGTTATTCTTACGCATTAAAAAGATATCACCTTTTTAGTTAAAGAGTAATGGAGAGGCTGGAGGGAACTGCCTGAGAATGTAGAGCTGTGTTCCAGTAGCCATGTTTCTTAAAGATGAGTGTATAATGATATAGCTTTCGCAATGTGACTGTGACTGTGAAAACCTTGTCCCTTTTATTTACCTTATTGACAGATGAGTAAAACATATGGATTAAAAATAAATAAATAATAGAGAGAACAAATGTTAAAATCAATTTAGTAGATTGAAATGCTAGTGATCAATGAAAGGGAGTGGTAAGGGGTATGGTATGTATGAATTTTTTGGTTTTCTTTTTATTTCTTTTTCTGAATTGATGCAAATGTCCTAAGAAATGATCATGATGAATATACAACTATGTGATGATATTGTGAGTAAGAATGGAATGATCATATGGTAAGAATGTTTGTGTTTGTATGTTGGTATGTTTAATAAATAAAAATAAATAAATAAATAAACAAATAAAGTGACACACTGGGAAATGAATTAAGACTTCAGGAGTACAATTTAAATTCTCTTTCTGGGGCTCAGTCACTACAATTAAAAAATGGGAACCATACCCATACCACTTACCTTACAAGGAGACTGAAATAGAATAATGTGTAACAGAGCTTTGAAAAAGCACAGAGCATTGGGTGGGCCACGATGGTTCAGCAGGCAGAATTCTTGCCTGCCAGGAGGGAGACCTGGGTTCAATTCCCAGTGCCTGCCCATGCAAAAAAAATGCACAGAGCATTGATTCCACTTTTCCTACTACCAATTTTCCTACATCAATGAAGACCCAAATTCAAAGCAAAAGAACAAAATCCATTTCTCTGACCAGGAACTCCTCAGCTGGAATTCAAGACACATGGGTTCTGTTTCCAATTAGCTGCATGACCATGAACAAAATATTCCTTTTTCAGGATCTCCATAGGAATGGAGAGAGCATGTTTATCCTCTAGAGGCTCCAAATACCCTAGTAAACACCTCACACCTCATTAGAAGCCAAGGGCCAAGCATGCAATGTCTTACCAGTCCTTCTGTGACACATTCTGGTTGTAAATGTGCCCACTGATGTTTCTATAAGGTGGACAGATGCATTTGCACCGGATATCTTCAGAGCTCTAGAAGAGAAAACTCAGATCAGGTAGGCAGGATCCTTGGGTTCTGTTCTAGCAACATTCCCAAATTTCGGCTCCTTGTTCTTGACCATACATGTATAACTTCATCTTTCTATATTCCCAAGTTCAGCAAGAAATGACTTATGTTAGAAAGGATGCTCCATCACAGGGTCCTCAAGACAGAAACTGTCCAGTGGCAAATGGGATATACAGAAAGCTGTCCAGTATTACCATTCCTCAAGTGGGTGCTTGGAGAGGGGAGAGGGTGGGAGATGGGTGAAGCAGGAGGCACAACACGCAAACTGACAGCCTGGGCCCCACATCTGTACGTATGTACATCTCTGTGCAGCAGGCTCAAACACTAGACCCCACCACCACCACCACCACCAATGCATTCCATCTACAACTTCCTAGGTTAGAATTGGGGGAAGGAAAAGAGCAGGGGTAAGTGAGAGAAAGTGTACCATTTTCAAGAGAATATTCAAGCAACTCCTTTGAAAGTTCTTCCCCTCTGGAAAGGGTAAGAGAGATAGCACCACAGTATTCTAATAAGGAACACCCCCTGGGGAAGGCAAAAGCAAGTCAATCCTGAGATTCACCCTTCCTTCAGACTGGTGATCTTCAGAATCTCAAATTCCACGGACCCACCCAAACCCAACTCCAGCTCTCTTACCCCTAAAGAATGAACTCAGGGAGCTCAGCACTCAGATCGGTCACACTTACTAATAGAAAATTCCATCTGTATAGGCTATACACTTTCTTTTACATCAAAATGTAGCATTTTTACTCCATTATGTAATTTGATTCTTCCTAAGTAGAGCAGTAGATACTATAACCACCTCCATTGTACATAGGCGCAAAGAAGAACTGAAATAACTTCCCCAAACCCAAACTTCCTAGCTGGAATTCCACCTCGGGCCTGTCTCACGTTGCACCAACCCTGCCACAAGCTTCTTTACCACACCTTCTAACCTTAGGGAAGTATGCAGCCTTGCACCTGAGGGAACACGGCGAAAAGTATGGCCCCAAAAGGTGAATGAGAGGCAGGGCTTCCTGCCAGCAGGGTGGTCGTGTTCTAGGAGCTACCGGCTCACCTCCCTCACCTTGCTGGCTTGAGCTGAGGGAAACAGCAAACACCCGACCACCGCCGCCAAGGACAGGAGCTTCATGCTTATTCAGGCTCGCTGTGACAGCAATACTGGTCACCTGGAAAGGAGATACGGAGTCGGGGAGGAGGTGGGCGTCACACCACAGACCACCACACTAGGCCCCTTAACCCTCTTGCCCGGACTTGGGAATGGGGGTGGGGGCTGGGATCCGGGATTCCAGGGCCTCCAGAGACCCTTAGCCAAGTGACGCCTTTCCCAAGTCTCCCGCTCTCCACTGCCCACCTGGTGCGCCCTGTGGACGGGGTCTCCCGGGGACCGGGCCGCCCGGGGCCTGAGCGCCTCCGCCAGGCCCACCTCTGACCCTCGCAGCCCTCCGCCATCTGCACCCGCCCCGCAGCTCCTCCCCGCTCAGGGCCGACGGGAACTTTGGATGCAAAGCCTGGGAGCCCTCGTCCCAGGGGTCTTGGACCAGGTTGGATCCCTGAAATCCCGCAAGCCCCCGCACCTCTTCCCCAAAACCGGGTCGGTGAACCTCGGAGTCCAGCTCCAGCAGCAGAGGATCCAGCTGGCCCCGCCCCCCTCCGGCTTCTATTGGCTGCTAGAGCAGCCTCTCGACCCAGCTGCGCTATCGCCAAGGCGATAAGACCCACCCTCGCTGGGCGGGGAGGCTTGCGCAAGGGAGAGCGAGCAATTTCTCAAACCCGAGCAAACAAGAAAAGGGAACGTCAAACTTCCAAACTGGAAACTGGGAAGAGTGTTGCATATGTGACCTGCAAAATCCCTTTGCGGTGCTTCGCCCCTTCTTAAATTGTGAGGATCGAGTTTCAGAGAGAGGCTAAGCCTGCTCCGTCTGGCTGTGTTAAAGAGAAAGCACTTTATAAACCGTGAAATAGTATCAGCAACAGTAATGATAAAAATAGACACAAGGGCTTCGTCCTTATTCACAATCTGGAATTGTTATTCAGAGACACACAAATACATACGCCTGAGGTGGAAGAAGAAATCAGGAGCGGCTTGTTGGGTCCCGTTAGCCTGATCCACCTGTCCCAAGCTGCTTCTGGGCCAGGCAAATTGGGGGAAGATATCCCAGGCTGCTGGGAGGCAGATGTGAACTTCCTGCCAACTGTGGAGAAAAGAGCACCAGACAGGGATGAAGACACCTGGGTTTTGCCTGGCTCTGCCACTAAACTGCTGAGTTACCCTGGAAAAGACACCTCCCATCTCTGGGCCTCTGTGTCCTTCCACGTAAAACAAGTTGACTAGACAGAGATCCCTTTCCGCTTTGATATTTTGGGATTCCTGGGGGGTGGTTTAATTGGATCCGAATTTGAATTTGGGGGCCAGAAGCAGCACACAGGCCAGGTCCTTGTGGAATGCAGCTCCTTCCAGATGTGCTGTAGTAGGTACTGCCTCTGAAGGTAGTCGAATTTGTGTCTTATTCACCTTTATATCCTCTTCACTTGGCAGAGTCCCCTAAACTTGGTGGGTGCTCCGGAAATGTTTGCTGAACTGAACAGGGTAGAATTAAATTAAAACTAGGGTGATAGAGAGAAGGCAGGAGGATTAAGGAGTGACACAAAGCTCATGGGTTTTGGAAGTAGAATGTCCAGGGTGAAGTCCAGGTTCCTCTCTTCCTGGCTGTGTGAATTTGGATGGTTGGGGCTCAATTTCCACATCCATAAAATGGGGTGATATTACTTGCCTTTCAGGGTTGCTGTAAGGTTATACTGAGTCTATATGTGTAAAACACATTGTGTTAGTTTGCAAGCTGCCAGAATGCAATATATCAGAAATGGAATGGCTTTCAAAAAGGGAATTTAATAAGTTGCAAATTTACAGTTCTAAGCCTACAAAAATGTCCAAACTAAGGCACCCGGAAAAGATACTTAATTTAAGGAAGGCCAATGGGTCAGGAACATCTCTGTCAGCTGGGGAGTCATAAGGTTGGCATCTGCTGGTCCCTTGCTCCTGTGCTCCATTGCTTTCAGCCTCTATTCCTGTGGGAGTTCCTCACTTTGCTTCTTCAGGGCTGGCTTTCATCTCTTGGCTTCCCTTGGCTTGCTCCAGGTTCTAGATTGCTTAACATGTAATAGTGCCATCTGCTGGGCTCCAAGCATCTCCAAACATCTGTGTCTCTGTTCAAGTACTGGCATCTGTGTCAGCTCTGGGCTTTGAAGTTTCTGTCAGCTCTACTCTCTGTCGGCTCTCTCCAAAGTGTTTCCTCTTTCAAAGGATTCCAGTAAACTAAACAAGACCTACCTGAAAGGGTGGATCACATCTCCATCTAGTCAAAAGTTTACACCCACAATGAGGTGCACCATGTCTCTGTGGAGATACTCTAATCAAAAGTTTCTGCCCTATAGTATTGAATCAGGCTTAAAAGAAATGGCTGCTCCCACAAGATTGAGTCAGGACTAAAACATGGCTTTTGTGGGGGCACATAATAGATTCAAACCAGCACACACATATATATGTGTCTGGCATAAAGAGGGGAGCCCCATAAATGCAAAAGTCAGCTCATTCTAGAGGTCAGAATGACTGTTTGGGGGCTGAGAAATGATACCTACAACATGGGAGCAGAAGTGACAGCTCATGTACTAGAAAAATACCCTCCTGCCTTCCCATACACCTCCTCTGTAGAGGTGGGGGAACTTCCAAGGATGTGACTGGGTGGTCACCTCCAATGGGTAGGCCTCTGACACCCAACACTAAATATACACTTTAGAGATAAGGCCACCCGGGGTCCTCATGGCACTGTCATCTTACATTTCTCAGATTGTAATTATCTTTGATTGTTCAGATTATCTTTGATTGTTCTTTCTCCTATCCCAACATCTAGTCTATCTGGATGTCTCCAAGAGGCAGCCATTGTCATGCAGCCTTCATCCTTCCAAAGCTGGTTCTCTGCTTCCTAAAATATATTCCCTTCCTATGTCCTCCTCCATCCTTCCTGTCTTCTTCCAGGCCTGTTTTCAGCACCTCTTCTGTCATTCAGTAGTCCATTTCAGCATCCTGTCATGTCATATCCAGACCTCTCTGCCTGGCATTCAATCCCTGGCTGCATGATAACCCTCCCCACCCCATCTTATCTCTGGTTACTCTCTTCCAGCTGCCTCCCACATTTGACTTTGCACATACTAGCCCTCCATGGAAGGCCATCACTCCCTCAGCCCTGTTAATCCTTATCTTTCATCTCTTTCAAGCTTCTGCCCCAATCACTTCTATTCCAGAACCTTCCCAGGTAGTCCTACTTGACCCATGTACTTTGTTCCCACATGTTCCCCACATGCCCTGTGTTTGAGAAGCCATTGAGATCTGTCTGAATCTATTCATCCAAATCAACTCCATAAACATGTGCCAAATGCTGTCTATGAACCATACACCATGCTAGGTGACCCCAGGACTACGACAGACAAGCCACATGTGAACCCTGCTTTCAACAAGTGTATAGTCTACTACAGGAGAAATGATATGGCTGTAATATAATTTAATGTAAAAAGTGATATGGTATAGAACAGTTCTTTTGTCCCCAAAATATTTTTCAAGTAAACAAGATATAGCCTGTCTCTGCTCTCCTGATACTTAAGGTTAATTGCTTATTGACAAATCAATAAGCAATTACAGTTCAGGATTATAAGAACTGTATGAACTATGCCTGGAGAAGACCAGGGAGCTGTGGACACACCCTGCAAACGCCTATGGGAGATGTAGACCAAGAGCTAGGAGAATCTGAAATG
>PVIY010061234.1:0-11318 GCA_004026745.1 Myrmecophaga tridactyla | reverse complement strand
AAGCCAGCAGAAAGCAGAACTGAAAGGGCTTTCTGGGTACAGCAGCGCCTGGGGGAAGCAGGGGTGGGGGAGGAGGAGGGGGTTAAGCAGGACTTAGGGGGTGGGGGGTGGGAGCAGCTAAAGTGGGGCTGGGCAGGGATTGAGCATTTTCCATGCAAAGTTGCCAATGAGTGTGTCACTCTTCCTCCTCTAACTGAGCAACCCTACCCCACCCCCGCCCCCACCCCCAGTTATGCCCCAGCTGCTAAACCTTGGTTGCCATCTTGCTCCACCTGGAAGTTTCCCCCATCACAGCCCCAACATCCCTCGTGCATTAAAAAAATAGATTTACATATTTGCCTCACTTGGGAAGCTGTAAACTCCATCAAGCCAGGGCTTTATGCATTTCTTCCATCACTATTGATTCAGTGCCTCTTGCAACCAGGCTTAGTTTGGGAGCTGGGGATACAGCTGGCAGGGAGGCTAGGGTGCCAGCTCTAAGCGCCTGTCCAAGCCAGCACAGCCTTCTCACCTAGGGGCTGGCTTCATAATAGTCTCTGAGCGCAGACAGTAATGCGGGGATGGGTTCATTTCAGGTTCTTTGCTGAAGTGTGGAAAGCATTATTGAAGAATGCAGTGGTTTGTGTAGGTGAGTTTTCCAGAGTAATAAAACAGCAACCATTTGCACCCTTCGGTGAAAAAGCAATTATGAAAGTCTTGTGATAGAGCACTTTGTCACCCAGTAAATGTTGATATGCACCCAGATATTACACCATCTCTCCTTGATGATGTCTGCAGAGAGAGAGGGGAAGGGTCTCTGTCTGAAGTTAGAACCAAGGAAATGATACCCAAGATACTTCAAAAAAATTTCGTTGTGACAACATATTTGTAAAACATGAAATTTTCCTTTTTAACCACATTTAAGTGTAAAAGACAGTGGCATTGATTCCATTACAATGTCGTGCTAGCACCACCACCATCCAGTACCAAAAACTTTTCATCACCCCAAACAGAAACTGTATCCATTAGACAATAACTCCCCATTTCCCCCTCCCCAGCCCCTCTGATAAGCGCTAATTAACCCTCTGTTTCTATGAATTTGCTTACCCTACATATTTCCTATCAGCATCAGTGTCAGGATTTCATTCCTTTTGGCAGCCAAATGATACTCCATTGCATTGCTCAATACCTATGTCCAATTATGTGCTAAAATTAAGCAGAAGTGGGCGGTGCGACAGTGGCTCAGTGGCAGAGTTCTCGCCTGCCATGCCAGAGACCCAGGTTCGATTCCTGGTGCCTGCCCATTCAAAAAAAAAAAGAATTAAGCAAAATTATGCTTCTGTGGATCCTTCTCACTTTTTCATTTTTCTCTTCCTCCCTTCCTCACCTGTGACATGAAAATTTAACACTTCCTCTTCCACTTGCTGCTTTGAAGTCTCAAAGGGAAAAGTAAATAAACTTCTGTCACATTGGCAGGTTCTGTGCCTGACAGGCGTTCATTTAAACAATCAAACACATCACAGGCCGGCAGGATATTCCCTGGGGAGTGGCGTGGAGTTGCTGACTTAGGAACCCAGGCTTGAGGAGGCTGGGAGGTGTTCCAGCCCTTCATTTAGACTGGGGCCTTTTCACCTGATTGGTTGGCCCAGCTCTCCTTAAAGATCAGTGATTTGGGACTAAATGAGAGAGATTCTCTGAAATGATGAGCTTTTCTGCCTGGGTGCAAAATATTATAAAATGTGTCTCCATGTCCGTCCATCAGACTTGGGTTCAAATCCCAGTTCTGTCTGTTCCTAACTCTGTGACCAGGGGCAGCTCTTTATCTGAGGAAGGGAAATTAATTAAAAATACCATTTACTTGGTCCACCATGCCACAGTCCCAGAAAAGTCTTTTTTTTTTTTTTTTTTTTTGCATGGGCAGGCACCGGGAATCGAACCCAGGTCTCCAGCATGGCAGGCGAGAACTCGGCCTGTTGAGCCACCGTGGCCCAGCCAAATTTTTTTTTTTTTTATGTAATATGTTGATTACAAACTCTTTCAATGCTTTCTGAAATGTACCACTTACAAAGAAGAATGGATCGCTAGAAAGGTCTTAAGTTTCTGATGATGGAAATAAAATGTATGCAAGTGTGGGCAAAAGGCATGCCACTAGTTTAAGCTGAGAAGTATAGTTCTTATGGTAAAATACTAGTTATGGATTTACTTGTACATATGTGCTGCTAAACAGAGAAGGCTGATAAAAGTAAATGCACTAGCCAGAGGTTTGGTAGTTTCTTTTAACCCTGAGAGGAAAAAATCCAGGCTTTATACTTTTGATAATTATGCATTAATGTATTTTATTATAGACATGAAAGATTTGTGAAATTTCATTCTAATTTTGTCATTTCCCTCAGGAGGTGAAATCATTGTACTGTGTTCCATTTTTGTATAGACCTGCCTCAGTTCTAAGTATCTTGAGCCCCTCCTCCAATCTCTCTTTCTCTCTTTTTTTTTCGAATGGGCAGGCACCGGGACTCTAACCTGCGTCTCTGGCATGGCAGGCAAGAATTCTGCCACGGAGTTATAATTCCCATCATTTCTTAATGTGTATTTTAAGATAAAGAAGAATGAGTGGTCTTTTTTTTTTTTAATACTGCTTACTGTCCACTTCCTCTTGCCAAATGATTACTCTATGAAGACAGGGACTTACATGTTTTCTGTTTACTGATAGATTCCCAAAGCCTAGAACAGTGCCTGGATTATAGTAGGTGCTCAATAATATTTATTAAAGATACGGAATTGTAGTTTTCAACTTCCAACTTAGAAAGGTGGTAACATAGTAGTAATTGAGATCCCAGGATGCAGAACCCATTTCTGCTTGATTGTTGTATATTTATTCTATCTTTAAAGCCCAGCACAGCAGAAAGTATTTTAAATATTGGTTGAAATAAAATGAATTCATCATAGAATCAGGAAGCCTGAGATCTAAAGCAGGAATTGGCAAACTTCTACTGTAAACAAATGTTAAAATAAAATTAGTTTGAAATGCTAGTGATCAATGAAAGGGAGGGGTAAGGGGTATGGTATGTATAATTTTTTTTTCTGGTTTCGTTTTATTTCTTTTTCTGAATAGATGCAAATGTTCCAAGAAATGATCATGATGATGACTATGCAACGATGTGATAATATCGTGAATTACTGATGTAGAATGGAATGATCAAAATAGAACTGTTTGTGTTTGTTTGGTGTTTTTTGGTATTTAAAAAAATAAAATAAAATAAATTATGAAAAAAAAATCTCACCATAAGGAAAGAGCAAAGGAGCCTGGCCTCCTAAAGTTACATCCCAAAATGACTAGATCCTGCCTAAATCCACGCCAGAGCAGCTGAACCCGACCCCACACTGTCACACACACACACACACACACACACACACACACACACACACTTAGAATAGCAGAAATGAAAAGCAGGAGAGAGCACTACATGCTACAATAAAGGAAAACTCCACCACTACCCCGCCATGCAACCATTATAAACTTTCTTTTCTCATTCTTTTCATCTTCCCATCCTATAGGTATTTCTTGAATCATTCACGATTCTTTCTTATTATAAGAATCTATGACTCCCCTCTTTAAAAAAAAAAAAAAAGCACCTATGACCCCTTTTTATTAGGGTACACTGGGAACCTTACTTGACCCTTTTGCATGGTCTGCACTCTGAGGGCATACATTCATGTTACGCTGGCCAAGTTCTCTAAAGTGCTAGTGATGATAAATCCTACTTTCTTACTCCTGTTCTTATGAATCACCAACTCCCAACCCCCAACCCAACACGATTCTTCCTGTTTTTTGCATAGCTCTATGCTTGGATATTCTAAAGACGATTTTTACAATGTACCATTTTAATACTCTGTGAAATTTCGACATACCCAAGAAAGCGAAGTCATGGAGTTATTACATCATAAAGAAGAGTTTCTTTGGCCCAGCAAGGCTGGATGCCATTTCTAGAAACTTCTAAAAGAATGTCCCAAATTAACTCAAGTTACCGGTGGCCTGTGTGCTTCTCATCCTCAGAGATTAAGGATTTCTGTTTTCCTTGTGCTTGAAGGCGTTTACTTTTCAGAAGGACTTTGTACCTTTTATCAGTGATAATTCTTTCAGTTGCAAGTGTCAGGAAACCTGATCTAAACAGGTTTAAGGAAAACAGGGCATCTGTGGGCTCCAGTAGCCAAGCAGTCCAGAGCAGATGGGGTGTGGTTTCAGGTATGGCTTTGTTCAAGACTCAAATGATACAGGCAGGACCCAGTTTTCTCTCCTTTTCTCAGGGCTGCATTAGCTATCCAGCAGGCTCTTCCTCGACAAGATGGCCATCAAAAGACCACAGAGTTGCAGAATTTCAAATACTGTAAACAGAAATTTGAGAAAAATCTTTGGCTCAGCACTTGCAGCCAAAGTTTCTTTGCATCTCCTTGTCTGTGATTGGTTAAGAGTCTGTCCCGGGGCCAATCATTATGGCCAGGGGCACGTGTTGTGCTGATTGGCTCAGACCTAAGTCATGTGCTCCATGCAACTCAACCCAAAACAAATGGGCTGAGAATGGGGAACTGGGTGATTTACTGTTGCCAGGAGGAGAGCAAAGAGGAGCTGGACCGCAAAAAGCAATGGATGCTGGCCACAGAGCTGTTGCATTTTCATGGACAGGCCAGACTAGAAGAGGCTGTGAGGCATACGATTTCTAAAGAATCTTGCAAATACCATCACACTTCCTCTTCAGGCAGATTTAGCCAGAAGTTGAAGTTCCCAAATGGGATATCATCAAAATCACTGGAGGATTTGGATTTCAGTGCTTTAGTTTATAAGCTGCTGGAATACAATATATCAGAAATGGAATGGCTTTTAAAAGGAGGATTTAGTAAGTTGCAAGTTTATGTTTTAAGACCACGAAAATGTCCAAATTAAGGCATCCAGAGAAAGATATGTTAACTCCAAAGAACAGGCAATGAAGTTCAGGATTTGTCTCTCAGCTAGGAAGGCACAAGGTGACATCTGCTAGCTTTTTCTCTTCATTTCATATGGCTTCCCCAGGGGCACTTTCCTTCTGTGTCTCCAAAGAACTCTGGCTATATGGGCTCTGTGGGCACTGAGCTTTTTCCAAAATGGGGGTGCATGGTCCAGAAGTCAAACCCAGGTCTCCCACATGGAAGGCAGGCAGTCTAACCACTAAACTACCCATGCACCCTCAAAATGGTTCCCTTTTAAAGGGCTTTAGTAAGCAACCGCACCTTGACTGGGTGGAGACACATCTCCATGGAAACAATAAAAAAGATCCTTACCCAGCAATGCAGAATGAGGATTAAAAAGCATGGCTTTTCTGGGGTACATGACAGTTTCAAACTGGTGCTGGACGGGACCCCCTGAGTATGATCAATCTGAATTGTTATAATCATTCCAGGTGATTTTCAGAGATGAGGTGGAGTTGGGCGTCCTTGAATGCATCCTTGTTCTTTTCAAGGTGGCATTGGCAAAGGGGTGAAATTTATCTGTCCCCAAACCTGTGTCCCTAGGGCTTACAGGATAAAGGCAGACCTCTCAGTTCCTGAAGTTGAGCTTACCCCCTTTCCAGATTCCATCTCATGGCTTTTCTGCATGTTTATATCATTATTCATTTTTTTAATTTTATTATATATTTTTTAGTGTTGCATGTTTTTATTTTTATTTCAGACAGATTGGATAAGTTGTTTACCGAAAACTGCTTAATTCTTTTGCCATTTTCCTGTATTTCCCTGATGTCATTTTCTTCGGAAAGTTCTCATCCCCTGCCTGAAATCCTAACCATTACTGAAAACTAATCTTAGAGTCACTTTCTCTTTGAAGTCTTCCCTGCTCACCCAGTCAGAGCGGTCTCCTTCCTTCTCTACCTTGTACCTTCTACTTTGTAACTGCATTTCTTCCTGTGTGTGCTTTATTTCCCCTTTCACAGTGATAAACCCCTGCATGGCAGGGACTGTGCTACCCCTTGAGCTTTCTAACCAGCCCTCAATTTATTTTCGTTGTTTGGATGAAAATGTGAGTGAATGGGACAGTCCCTGATCCCCTTTTCTTCCTCCTTTTCTGTCTTTGGCAGTTTATCTTTCCCAAGATGTCAGTCCTTGAGAAGCTCTAATAAACTCCAGCCTGATATGCGGACGAGACCTTGACTCGACCTGAGACTCCTGCACGATTGTTACATTTTAAGAGAAAGTTATTGCATGATAAGAAACTTTAAAATCCTAATTAGGTGAAGAGAATCAGAAAAAAAGATGTGGGAATGTAGAATAGAGAGCCTCTCTTCTCCGACAGCTCTATTACAGAGTGAGGGCAGAGCCTGTGACAATAAAAATGGTAGAAGAAATTTTAGTTGAAAAAGATAGTGTCCTTTTCAATTAAGATAGGATCCCAGAAATCATTTAGAAAGGAAAGAAATTGATTGATTTGACCACAGAAAGCGAGATAGCTACAGGGGGGAAAATATGCCTTAGTCAAAGGATATAAATAGGCAATTTATAGAAGAGGAAATGCAAATGTTCAGAGCGTGTGAAAAGAGGCTGAGTCTCAATGTAGTCAGAGAAACAAAAGTGAAACTGACCAGTTGTCATTTTTTACCCATCCAATTTGCAAAAATTAATAACAGTCCTTAGCATCCAGCTCTTGGCAGGGATGGCAAAATGGGCATCTCCTCCATTGCTGGTGGGGGTGTGAGTTTTTATATATTCTTACAAAAGCAGTCTGGAAGTATCTATAAAATACATGATCTTTATATCCTTTGATTGAACCAGTAATCCTATTTTTAGGAATTCAACCTGTAGCCTACAGATCTCAGCTCACCAAGATATAAGACTATAGATATAAAGATGGCTTCACCTTTGTTTGCCGTGGAAAAACAAAAAAAGAAAAACACAATGTCCCTTTGGTAAGGCATTTGGTAATTAAATTATGGTGCATTCATACTATGGCATATCATGGCACAAATAAAAAGAGTGAGTTATATCCATAAGTACAAGAGGCTGTGATATATATTATATTATATATTGTGATGCCAATTTTTATATTAAAAAAGAGAGAAGAAGAGAAGATCCCTCCATATAAGTTTGCATTTCTATATGTTGATGAACATTTAAGAAACTTATGGAGAAAAGTGTGCAGGTTATATATCAAACTTGTAACACTGTTACCCCTGGGGGATGGGGTTAAAGTGAGGGGGGCAGGTCTACCCTTAAGGTGGGGGTGGGGCAAACCTGGAGGAAAATAGCAAGCTTGGTATTGGCCTGTTCCTGCTCGTAACTCTCGTCCCCTGTGCACAGAAGAGCCCTGAGATGCTTGCGTGTTGGCAGCCTAACCTGCCCAGCCCAGCTCCCTTCATTCACTCCCATAAATGCTCCTTTGGCCCCAAGGGACATTCATCCCCTGGGTTGATCTGCCCTTGGAAGGACAGGTGCAGGCCTGAGGTCCACTCAGACCTTGGGAGCGAGCTCGAGGCCATTTGGGCAAGGAGTTCTAGCATCCTGGGCACCTGGAGTGTTCTAGAAGGACGATCGCAGATTCCGGGCGGGCACATCCTTGTTCCAAGGTGAGGCTCTGCCTCCTGAAGCAGAGGGCTCAGGGTGGGGGGGCCCAGATGCCCAGGTTTAAGGGCGAGAAGGGGAAGAGGACAAAATACCCTTCTTCACGTATCTCTAAATTATTTAATTTGTCCAATAAACATCAAAGAACTTAAAAAGTAAAAAAAAAATTCCCTTAAACATTTTAAACTGAAAATCATAAATCTAAATAGGGACAAGAACCCTAGTTAAAATACTCTCTAATGGAAAGTGTACTATAACAAACATATAGGTGGAAGAAAGAGCTGAGATCTGCTGCTGCTTCCTTGTTCTTCCTCACTCCATCTTACAATCCCAATTTTTAAAATTTCCTTTAAAGCCAAGGGGCATATAAAGCATGTGGCCAAGCACACAAAAATACATAAACATTTTTGGAAAGATGTCCATTTGGTTTATCCAGTCAACAAATATTCAGTGTGTCAGGCACTGTTTTAGGTGCTGGGAAGATCGTGGAGAATAAAATAGCAAAAATATCTGCCCTCGTGAAGACAAACATTAAACAAGATAAATAAGTAAAAGTAGAGATGTGTTAGAAAGTCCCAAAAATAAACCCAGGAAGGAGTGAGTGTATGGGAGCTGGAACGTTTTGACTTGCAATGATATCTGAACTCAGATCTGTAGGAAATGAGGGAGCCCAGGCTTTGGATTGGGGAAGAAAATTAAGTGCAGTGACAGATTTGTGTAGCTATTCCAGCCCACCTCCCACCCCCAAGCAGGTGGAATTGAGTAAAAAAATAAACCAGAGGCGAAAAGACATGGAGGAACCTTGAATGCACATTGCTAAGTAAAGAAGCCCGCCTGAAAAGGCTCCAGATTGTGTGATTCTCATATATGACGTTTGGGAAAAAGAAAACTATAGAGGTAATGAAAAGATGAGTGGTTATCGGGGGGAGGTGGAGGAGGAGGGAGGGATGAATTGGTGGGGTACAGGGGCATTTTAGGGCAATGAAACTGTTCTGTGTGATACTGTAAGGGTGTATACTTGTCATCATGCATTTGTCAAAACCCACAGAATTTTACTGCACCAAGGGTGAACCCTAATGTGTGGATATTAAAAAAAAAAATTTAGGAGGTCAGGGGATGAAAGAAAAACAAAAAAAAACTGCAATGATGAGGAAATGTCAAAGGGACATTGGAGCCAACTACTAAAAACCTTCCAATAGCCAATCTGTAGCAATTTTTTTGTTTTGTTTTGTTTTTGTTTTTGGCATGGGCTGACTCCAGGAATCAAACCCAGATCTGTAGCATGGCAGGCGAGAACTCTGCCACGGAGCCACCCTTGTACCACCCGGCCTGTAGCAATTTGAACAACAAAATCAAGTGGCATTGGATTATAACTGAAAATATAAAAATAAATATCCACGAGTCCAGCTAATATAAAGGAATGAATGAATGGGGAAAAGACTGAGAAACTCATAGCTGAGAAGAGCCCAAGGAGATATGATGATTCAATGTGATTTTGGGGTCCTGGATAGGTTCCTGGAAGAGACAAAGGACATTAGGTAAGAATTACAGAAGTCTGAATAAACTACAGTTTTGTTCGAGGGAAATATAGTTATAGGATTTCGTATACGATGCACACTAAAAGATGTTCTTAGCGCCTGGAAACGTGCCTGGTTTTCTTCCCAAGCTCTTCAGGTAGTCTGATCACTCTGGCATCAGGAGGCCAAAGAACAAGCAGGGATTTATGGAATAAGGACAACTTTGGAAGCAACCCCTGGGAAAATCTCCTTCCACCTCCAACCTTCCATGATGGGCTTTCTTGCTTCCAAGGAACTGAGCATTTCCTGACAAGGAAAGGCTCATCCATGCATGCTTTCTAGAGCTGGGTATTTACAAACGAGGAATAAGCTACCTCCTCCATTTGGATAGAGGGTTTCTTGGGGAACAGGGGCAGTTCCACCCTACAGTTTGTTGTTTTAGGGGTGACCTTTATACTCTAAAGAATTCTGTTGGCTTTGGGTCATGCTATTTTCTGTCTTTCAGGGGGAGCTGTCAATAATTTACATCGCACATTTGGATTATCTAATAACTCTGGATTTTCTGCTTGAAGGAAGGAAAAAAAGGAAAGAAAATAAAAAATCCCTGCTCCTCTCAATTGGTGGTGGCCAGAGGGTTAGAAGCTGGCCTGGGCTGGGCTCAGGGGGGCACCTGTGACAACTGCAGGGTTTGTTAGAGAGGGAGGTACAGGGAGGCATGTGTGTGGACATTGGCCTAGGAGAGCAGAGATCCTGGAATCCTCCCCTCTGCAGGTGATGGAAGGATGGAATCCCACGATGGCCTGAGGTCAGACCCTCCCTCCTTCTCAAGGGCTGTTCTTTTCTTATCTTATTTTTTTTTAATTAATTAAATTTTTTTTTTAAAAAACACCAAACAAATGCAAACATTCTAACTTTTGATCATTCCGTTCTACATATATAATCAGCAATTCACAATATCACCACATAGTTGCATAGTCATCATTATGATCATTTCTTGGAACATATGCATCTATTCAGAAAAAGAAATAAAATGAAAACAGAAAAAAATTCATACATACCATACCCTCCACCCCTCCCCCTCACCAATCACCAGCATTTCAATCTAAATTTATTTTAACATTTGTTCCCCCTGTTATTCATCTTTATTCCATATGTTTTACTCGTCTGTTGATAAGGTAGATAAAAGGAGCATCAGACACGAGGGTTTCACAATCACACAGTCACATTGTGAAAACTATATCATTATACAATCATCTTCCAGAAACATGGCTACTGGAACACAGCTCTACATTTTCAGGCAGTTCCCTCCAGCCTCTCCATTATATCTTGATTAACAAGGTGTTATCTATTTAATGTGTAAGAATAACCTCCAAGATAACCTCTCGACTCTGTTTGGAATCTCTCAGCCTTTGACATTTTATTTTATCTCATTTCACTCTTCCCCCTTTTGGTCAAGAAGGTTTTCTCAATTCCCTGATGCTGAGTCTCAGTTCATTCTAGGGTTTTTCTCAATTCCTTGATGCTGAGTCTCAGCTCATTCCAGGATTTCTTTCCCACGTTGCCAGGAAGGTCCACACCCCTGGGAGTCATGTCCCACATAGACAGGGGGAGGGTGGTGAGACTGCTTGTTGTGTTGGCTGGAGAGAGAGGCCACATCTGAGCAACAAAAGAGGTTCTCTTGGGGGTGACGCTTAGGCCTAATTTTAAGTAGGCTTTATCTATACTTCATGGGGTTAAGTTTCATATGAACAAACCCCAAGATTGCGGGCTCAGCCTATAGCTTCAGCTGCTTGTGAGAATATCAACTTGGAGAAGTTGAATTTTCCCCCTTTCTCACCATTCTCCGAAGGAGACTTTGCAAATACTTTTTTATTCACTGTTCAAATCACTTCAAAGGCTGTTCTTGAAGGGATTGTGCTTGTCTGCCTTTAGAAAGGAACTGAAAATGCTTGGAGCATTTTAAGTGACTCATACCAGTCTGGTGTATCTTTCTTTGGAGAGATTTTAAACAGGAAGCTGGGAAAGCCTGTCTCCCCAACGCTGTGCATTAGTGGCTGAATTCTGCTTCTGGGCAATAGCAAAAGATGTTGCTGATTTCCAGTCTCGTTTGGGGTACTACCTTAAAACTGTCCTTGTTGGCCAAGGAGAGGGGACAAAGTGACATTCTGGGAAGGACCCCTCACTTGACCTTGGTGAAGCACTAACTAAAGAGTTCTCTGGAGGAGAGGACCCTTGTTTGTG
>PVIY010061233.1:0-11318 GCA_004026745.1 Myrmecophaga tridactyla | reverse complement strand
GCACAGACCCACTTCCACCCAGAAGCTCTCCTACCCTTACACATGCCTGTGGGCTTCTGTGTCCACCACATACTTGGGTGTGAATGGCGGCAGTATATTCTGAAGTCGTGCTCATTACTCTATGTTGTGCCTTGGCTTCCATAAAGCCTTTTTAACATTTATAAGCAATCTTAAATCTACTAAATTAAATTTTCACTCTACTTGTCAACATTGATTGTTTTACCATTTCAATACAGTAGAGTCAGCTTTTCACCATTACGAACATTCAGACATTTCAGATACTCATGAATGATGAGATGAATAAACAGGATATGAGATGGAGAATGAATGCTGTGGGTGGGGCCCACATAAAATATGAGGAACAGAAACATCCATTTGGACAAGGAGACAATTGAGCTGATGCCTGCATGACTGAGGGAGTTGGCCAGGCAAAAGTCAGGGAGGTGGAGGACACTTCAGAAAACACAGGCTGGACATGTTCAAGGAGGACAAAGAAATGGTACATGGAGGAGTTTAGGTGTTTTTATTTGTTTCTTGGTTTGTTTTTGTGGCATGGGCAGGCTCCAGGAATCAAGACTGCATATGGAGAGTTTAAATGCAAGAAACAACAGGTATTCGTGGGAATTAATTCATGCTTTTACCAACTATTTTACATAGCATATTATTATTTTACCCTGCAAGGAAGGGAAAATGTGGGAATGATAGCATTTCTAATATCAACTGGGTTGCTAGGTGTGCTATCTTCTCGTTTTTGAAATCATGAAATGCTTTTTTTACAGTGAAATTTTCCAAACACTTCCCCATGCCAAAGATTTAATTCAGGTCAATTATTATTTGGTAAATAATGCAGTAGGATAATATACTATGCAGAATTCTATGATGGTATTGAAGATTGTTGTGCAGCTGATATATACATACCTCTCTCAGCAATTCAATCCAACAATAATTTATATTCTGTGTGAAGGGGTTGTTCAGATAAAAGGAATTCAGTTACCTAGGGAGATTATCAGAGAGAGCCTGAGCTTATCAGTAAGTGCTTGTTCTGAGTGGAGAGGTCAGAGAGTGTGATGCCTGAAAGATTGAAAATATGAGAAGAACCTAATAAGAGGAAGATTCTCTGAAGCTGAATCTGGAATGGAGGGGTCAATGTCAAGGACTAAAGGCAGCTTCTAAGAGCTGAGCTCACAGGAAAAAGGGACTTCAAATCTACAATTGCAATGAACAGATTATGTAGTGACAACTATGTGGGATTGGAAGAGGGCACCAAATTCTGGAAAGAGCATAGCCCACCAGACACCTTAATTTTTGACATGCAAGAACCCAAAAGGGAAATTGACAACCTATGCCAGGACTTAGGATCTACAGAAGTCTGAGTTAATATGCTGTTGACTGGTGATTTGTTGTGAAGCAATAGAAAGTAAGTACAGATAAAAATGAACTACACATTAAAAGATCAGTCCTAAATCCAGATAGAAGAAAGGATCTTTGCACTACATTTATGGTGAAGATGAGATGCTTAACCTTTGTCTCCTGATGCAAAGCGATGTGCTTTCTGCCCTATTTCTCCCACAAAAATTTCCCAAATGTGTTCATGGCCGTTTGGTCATGGGGATAAAATTATTTTTACCACAATTTTGCTTTATCAAAATTTGTTTTGTTAACATCACAAGAGCATTGAGTACTTGAACTTAATTAACAACAGGCACTTGTGATACCAGATATTCACCACCCTCAGAATGAAGCTCCAAACCTTTTCTGAGATATCATAAATTGCATAAAGAAAAAGTAAATAACAGAGAAATAAATTGATTTTCTATTTGAAACATGAGGTTACTGATATAAAAATGGCATTATTTATCTTCAAAATCATTCCTCTACTAATGGAGCAAGCCATAAAAGCTATCGTTTTACTGTCCCACTCAGGAAAACAGAGAATCAAAAAATGAGCAAAGTTATTGTATAAGAAACTTTTTTTATTGAAATGAAAGCTCATAATTCATAGTGGTGCATAAATTCACCTCAGCAGCTACAAATGGTAAATTGGTTTAGGGGACTAGTGCTCTTTAAATAAATACTTGCATGTGAATTGGACACTTATGTTGTTTAACAGATTCATGCATTATTGCTTTCACATGGTCAATATCATAGCATACAGTAAATATCAGCCAAGTTCTCTGCATGTCACACATTCATTTTTTTAAACTGGTTGAGAAAATAATTGGTAGTTAGTTTTTTGTGAAAGACACACTTTCATTTTTGTTTATCTTATTGCAAACAAAAAATTCTTGGGAAAGAGAAAACTATTATCAAACTGTAAAATAAAGAGTCACAAATTTGTAGCACATATTAGATTAGAAAACCATCTTAGCAAGGTTTTTTTCACTATTCCTTATTAATTCTATGGCAGCACTGTTCTACCTCTATCACTCACAAATATTTACAACAAACTATTCTGTAATTTCCAACATTTTCCAATAATCCAGTGTTCTGGACTTAAATGTATGCTACAAAAAGATATGTCCAAGTCCTAAAACCAAATCTTCTGAATGTGTGGAAATAGATGTTGGAAAAGATCAGACCACAATAGGACTATGGTCAGCCCTTATCCTATATGATTGGTAGCCTTCTAAGAAGAGGAAATTTAACTCAGATGGACAGACAGAAGAAAGTCACCATGTGACAAGTGAGTCAGAAAATATCATAGATTGCTGGGAAACCAATGGCACAAATAAAGACAGAGCCATGCAAAATATTCTCCCCATAAGTTTAAGGGGAAACATGGCCAGGCTTATGTATTAGTCATGGTTCTCTAGAACAGAACCAACAGAAGACATCTGTAAATATGAGATCTATAAAAGTGTCTCACACAACTATATGGATGTTAGAATCCAAAATCTGCAGGCAGGTTGTGAACTGCAGGTCCAATGAAGGTCTCCAAAGAACTCCCCAGGAAGTGATGACTGGTTGAAGTGGAAAGGGAGATTCTCTCTTCTGAATTCTCTTTAAAACCTTTGGGTGAGTAGTGTAAGCATCACTCACTTCAGAAGACACTCCCCTCTGCTGAATGCAGACATAATCAACCATGGATGCAACAAACTTGCTCATGATTTAAGACCATGTAGTCTTCTCACAGAAACAGATAGGGCACTGCTTGCTTAACTGGTCATCATTACCTGGCCACGTTGACACATGAAATCACTGTAGTAAAATAGCAAACTGTCCTCCATTACTTGTACCGTCATACAGCAGGACTACTGAGCCTTTGTCCACATATTTTTCATATAAATAACTGGTAATTTCCACGATTAAAACTGCAGCCACTGAGTGGAAACTGGCCACTTCATGCAGCTAGGAGTACACAGAACAGACCAAAGCACAACTGGACAGTGTGCAAGGCTGCAGGGACAGATGCATCAACAGATTTGGCTCTTCCAAGATGAAAAGGGAAAAGGCCAGGAATGAAAGAAAGATTTCCTCATGTCTTGCTCAGATTGAGCTGCATTTCTGAAAGATTGATCTTGTCACCACACTTGGATCTCATAAACTAATCGTATCAGAGGTAGAGAGTAAAACATTAATACATAAATTTCTTTAAATCTGCCATGATTTCTTTATATGCAGCTATTAGTGACACTTTAATAGAAAAACTTAAAAAGCTGGACAAATGTTAAACTGGGAAGTACACTCAGTAAATTTATATAAACAGCACTGATTCAGAATGGCAAGAAGAACAAAGTTAAACTAATTAGGTAAAAATTCATCCACAAGTATGAATGGCTCAAGGACACATCACCTGCAAGGATTGTCACTGTGACCTAAATTAGCTGCATATCCAAATCTGGTGGGAAACTTGATGAAAATATGACTCTTTAGCTAAAATACAGTCAAATAGTTCCAAATTTCCAGAATTTGAATTTGGGAATCTGCCTTTTAGCAAAATCTGAAGATCTTGTTTTGTAGCCTGTCTCACCAGTCAGTAAACAGACAGTTAGAAACCAGCTCTACACCACGAAGCAGTTCCAGCCACATCAGGGACAACAATAAAACTTGTTTCACCTGGTTTATATGAGGATTAAGGGAGGTATGTGAAACATATCACAGGTATTAGACAATGTCATAATTATCCAAATATTAAAGTATTCACAACCCGGCTAATGACAGAAACATGACTGTTCAATGTAGAAATTAAAAATCCATGGCTGAATTCACTGTGAGATGGGGTGAGTGGAAAATCCACAAGGTGCTGAGTGTTCAAGCAAAATGTGGTAATAAGAATGTTATGCAGTAACCAGAGGACTCTGAGGTGGGAGGATATATTTATATTTTGATAAAAATCGCAGCTACAATAGACAGAGAAGAAAGAGGCACTTGTGCAGCATGGAAATGATGGCAGTGCCCACGTGTGGTCCAGGTGCAAGGAATTGCTGGAAGAATTTATAAGTATTGGCTTATTGTGCCTGACAATATTTCTACAAAATAGATGCAGTTATTTAAGCCATTGCGCATGTGTGAAAACTTAGTCACAGAGTAGTAAATGAAGTTTCCAGAACCAGCAAGGTTCAGAACAGTAGAAAGTAAATTTCATCCTTTAGGGATTAAGGTCATGGTATAGTCATTTATGGTATTTTGGTTTTCAAAAACTGCTAGAATGCCGTATACCAGAAATGGTTTAATTTTCATTTCAGCTTTTATTAAGTTATAAATTTTCAGTTACAAGGCCATGAAAATATCCAAACTAAAACATCAAAAGGAAGAAATCCTCTCTGAGGAAAGGCTGCTGGCATCCAGGGTTCCTCTGTCACCATAGAGCACACATGGTGATGTCTGTTTGTCCTTCTCTACTGTCCTGGTTTCAATGGCTGTCTTCAAAATGTATCTGAGTATTTCTTTCTCTGTTCTCCTGCTTGACCTGCTGTTGTAGTTTACAAGCTGCCAGAACATGATATACCAGAACAGAACAACTTTTACAAAGGGGAATTTATTAAGTTGCAAGTTTACATGTTCTAAGGCTGTGAAATGTCCACATTAAAGCAAGGCTATAGAAGTGTCCAATCTAAGGCTTCCAAGGAAAGATATCTTGGTTGAAGAAGGCCAATGATGTCCAGAGTTTCTCTCTCAATTGGAAAGGCATATGGTGAACCTAGTGACATCTGCTAGCTTTCTCTCCAGGCTTCTTGTTTCATGAAGCTCCCCTGGGGGTATTTTCCTTATTCATCTCCAAAGATCTCTGGCTATGTGGGTGCTAAAGCTTTTTCCAAAATGGTTCCTTTTTAAAGGACTCCAGTAAGCAACTGCACATTGAATGGGTGGAGATGGATATCCTTGGGAACAATCAAAAAGCTCCCATCCAACAATATTGAATGAGGATTAAAGGATATGGCTATTTTGGCATCCACGACAGATTCACTTGGGCACACCTGTCTTTTAACCTCTCATAAAGGACTCTGATGAAAGATTAAGATCCATCTTGAATTGGCTGGGTCACATCTCAAATGAAATATCCTAACCAAAAGGTCCAATCCACAATAGGTGTATCCCCACAGGGTTGATTAAAAGAACATGACATTTTTTGGGTACATAACAGTTCTAAAACAACACGTGTGGATACTTAGGTTTAGAGAATTAGAGAAAGGTCTTTAGAAGAAGTATGAATGAGAAAAATGACTTTCCATCTTTTTGGTTTTGCTTTCTTTTGTTTTTAGAAGAAAAGGCAGAATTGAGCAAAGGACCTGAGGTAAGACTACAAAGAACTACAGTCAGAAAACAATGAGCAGAAAGTCCTGGCTGGAAAGAGGGTCCAGTAAGGAGGGAGGGCGGGAGGCAGTCCAGGATCAGTGGTGGGGATTTTGAACCTGAAATGGCCAGGATTATATCTTGAAAAGCCTCTGATGTGGAAGAAAATACAGGGAACAGTGGAAGAGAAGGAGATTGATAAAGAATTAAAACAGGAAAGTTGAATATTGATTCATCAGAGTATAAATCTCACTGGGTCTCAAACAAGTCAGGGCTGCACGGACTTTGCTTGCTTCAGTCATGTGCGTCCATCTGTACAGAACTTACTGACAATGGTACTGACAATGTGAGGAATGCAGAATGTTTCAGGAGTCAGATTAATAACCCCTAAAGATGTTACCAACTTAATTCTTGAGCCTGCAATCTGTTACATTGATGTTTCAATTTACCCTGAAGATATAACAACACTGAATTTTACCCATCTAATAACCAAACCTCAAAAGACAGAGAGAAAAAAGTGAACAAGTATTAGGAGAAAAAGCATAAATACACAATGGTAAAAGTGGTATCATTGATCCCCAATTTCAGCTTTATAAAACAACAAGGAAAATTTAATAAAAATAAGAAAATCTGAAAAACAGCAGAAAATTATGAAAACATTAATGGATTTACACACTCACTTCCAGGCACACATGGAACAACATAAAAAAATGATCACAGGCAGAGACATCAAACACACATGAACACATTTCAAAACACTGAACGATCTGAAAACATTTTCTCTGACTTGCAGGCAATTAAACTAGAAATCAATGATAAAACATGATTTAAAAATATCCATATTTTTTAAAAATAGTAATTTTATGTCTATGTTCTACTTCTGAAAAGCACAAGTAAGCTCCTACCAGACAGAATGTTCCACAGATAACAATAAACTCACCACACAATTTAAAATACTGGAAGCACTGGATCCTGAACAAAACCTGATAGATTCTGGAAGAGAGTCAACAGTTTGGAAAAGGGAAGTTTAGTATAAAGAACTATTAAACTATGACAGAGAAGCAACTTTGAGATGTAGGAGAGCTCTACAGGGCACCTTAGGCAGAGGATGGACCCCTGAGAGAAACAAAGGGAAGTGAGGGTCTCTCCCCAAGACTGTCTTTTAGACCTTCTTGGAGAAGGTGTAGTTTCAATCCCCTGAATAGCAGGGAAGGTCTCTGGATTGCACAGGATACAGCTGGTCTGCAGTCTCTGGGCAACAGGAAAGAACCCTCCAGACATGGGAGGGGCTCAGAATAACCACAGGTAGGGGCAGAGTGCAGGTGTGCAGAGGGAGTGGGGACACAGGTGCAGGCAACAAGCCTGGAGCTCACAATGTCCTCATTAAAGGAACTGTCAAGGCCATGGAATGTATGGTGTATAAATAAAACTGTTTAAAAAAGAGTTGATTTGCTAAATTTTGGTGGAGTCACGTGAAATTCTATTAATAATGAAAGTGAATAAATTGCAAATGCATGCAAAAGAATAGATGTTCTATAAATATTGAGTGAAAAATGCTAGCAACAAAATAATGTGTTTAGGATGATTACATTTATATAAAGCTCCATAACAAGCCAAACTCTATGATTTACTCATGACTATGTGGAATTTCAAAATGTGAATCAAGGAAGTGATTATTATGAGATTCAGAGAAATCAAGAAGGAAGGGTTATGGTTGGTAAGGGAGGAGTGGATGTGAGTAGGATGTGGGGCAGAAATGTGCCAGGTGATGAGATCTTGGTGACTACTAGGTTGTTGTTAATCAAAAATGTGTATGTGTTGGGCAGGCCATGGTGGCTCAGCAGGCAAAGTTCTCATCTGCCATGCTGGAGACCTGGGTTTGATTCCTGGTGCTTGCCATGCAAAACAAAAACAGAAACAAAAAAGTGTATTGCATGTGTTTTATGCAATTTTCATTGCCATATTTGAGAACAAAATGTTAAATATTACATATACATTTATCACTCATACAATTTCACTCATTTGTTGACACATATGAAAAACATTCTCAGAGTACCTGAAACTGAATTTGACAGAATATTTGGTCAATTGATATTTGTTGAATAAATTAAAAAATAAAAATTAACTGAAACAAGGAAAGTTTTAATCCTATCAATGTTCATGTTAATGGATAGAACAGTTATATCTTGTTCTAATTTATTTATATTTGCAGCTCAAATTTCTCTTCTGAATTCTAAACTCAACATTCTTGGGTGTATCTATGGCACTTATATCTCAGTATCTCTGACACCTATCTCAGGTTTTTCCATGTGGAAAAAATACATATATATATATTGGCCATCTTAGTGATATAGTTTTTCTTCCAGAGTCATCTTTCTGTTCAGATAGATCCATGGTATTAAAATGAAATATGAAATTAATGCTAAAGCAGCACAGGCCATTCCACCTATCACAGTTACAATTTAATAAAGCATCACTTTTTTTGTCCTTGAGTGACACAGCATGTCTGCATGAGAACTTTCTCATTTCCTCAATGAGACTGAGGTTGGACAAATCAAAACCCCCCAGTGCATCCCCATGACTCTCTGTGGTTGCTCAACTGCAACAAATAATCCAAATATTTCATGCCTCCATGTAGTCATGTCTTTTGTATTGTGACTTTGCAGTTTCTCCCATAACGTCGTAGGGGCAATTTACCCTCCCGTTTAATAAAAGCAGGTCTTGTGTGTATTACATTGGTCAAGAGAATGCAATCTGGGCTTCAATTAACCTTTTAGGCTTTCACATTTTCTCTTTGAATCTGCTAAGAGCCATCAGAATCAGCTAGAATGATTCTGACAGATGATGAGACACATGTGGCCCAGTCAACTCAAAGCCAAGCTGATGGCCAACAACACACATGTGAAAGACAAGAAACATGTCTGTGTCTTTCTAGACAAGGCAGCTCCCACTGGGCCTGGAAGCTACTTGGACCAGAAGGGGAAGCCCATCCGAGATGAGTCAGGCCTGTCAATATCAATACAACTAACCAGCAGACAGAACAGCCGTGAAAATGCTTATGATTTAAAGCACTGAGATTTGGTGTGTGGGGGGGTACCAGTGGGCAATAGCTGGTACATCATTCTCTTTTAAATAGCCACCTACTCTTCCTCCAGCAAACCATTTCCCCTCACTTTTTTTTGTTTTTCTTCAAAGGAAAATGACATAGGAGGCATTACACTTATGTGTGAGCTTATGTTCTCTCTCAATAACTGGAATAAAAGGAGTTAACTTTGCATCTGACACATAGTAGGCCATCAAGAAATATTTTTAAAGGCTTGGATTCCTTAGTATCAAATTTAACAAAAAAATGGTTACATAGGTGTGTTTGTTTTACACTGTTCCAGCTCTCTCAGATAGTTTCTGAAACAGAATGTCCTTAATCCATGTGTTTCAGAAAGGCATGCAGAAATAATATTATCTCATTTGAAGTTTTTCTGTCTAACTGAAATAATTTTGTTAATAAAATATTTTCCATAATATTCCATATATAGCAGATGTAAAAGTCATAATTTTAGTCAATCACAGATCATGGGAAAGCTGTCAGACATTTCTATAGTGATAGTTAAAGAACTACAGAATTGTGTTTGAAGGAAAGAGAAAGAGAAAAGTAAAGGAAAGAGAAAGTGTGAAGGAAAAGGGCAGTTAGAAAGGAGGTAGAGTATAATTACTTCAGTAACAAAGACAAGCAAGGTTTGAAGGAAAGACAAAGAAGACTAACTACTAGGAAGAAGGTTTCAATATGAAGATATATTGTGCTGATTTGCATAGACTCCTGGGGAGGAGGGTGAGCAGCTGCTGCTGCAGGACTCAGTGCCCCACAGCTGGGAGAGGAGGTTTGTGTTCGAGGCTGAAGCACTGTGGGAGGATAGTTGTTATACTGCTGACAGTAATATGTGGCCACATCTTCAGCCTGGGCTCCACTGATTTTGAGAGAGAAATCTGTTCCAGACCCACTGCCACTGAATCGGTCGGGGACCCCAGATGCCCTGTTGGATGCACCATAGATGAGCAGCTTGGGAGCCTGTCCGGGTTTCTGCTGGTACCAGGCTAAATTGCTGTAAGCACTCTGGCTGGCCTTGCAGTTCATGGTGATGGTCTCCCCTGGAGTCACAGCCACAGAGGCTGGAGACTGGGTCATCACGATGTTCCCACTGGTACCTGAAATTTGAAAAGAAGATCATACAATAATCACAAATATATAAAATTTATATCTAAATGTAGGTTTCCTCATTTATCATATATAATCAGATCTATTTGAGATGGAATAGTCTGTACATTCTGCATGTGAAAACCATCTCTCCAGCTTTATAAAGACATTGCTCTTCTGAAGCTCTCACCTGAGACCCAGAGCCCCAGGAGGATGAGGAGTTGGGACTGTGACAGCATCTTGCTCACCGTCTGGTGCACTCAGGCCCCGTCTCCAGGGAATCCCCATTAATAGAGTCTGAGCAGCAGCTGAGTCCCCAGGAGTCTATGCAAATCAGCACAGGGTATAAAAGGAAATGTACTGTGCAGTGAGCTGTGAAGACAGATAACAAAGGAAGGTGACAAAATAGCATTACCACAGGAAACATGAGTGTAGTCCTTCAAACATCCCAGAAATCAGCAGAACAGTATAATTTTCAACAAACTTTAGAAAATTGCCAAATTAAAAATATTTTATTATCAACTTTATGCTTCAAACTACCTTCAATCATCTTATATACATAACGTAATTTTGAAATACAATATATGTGTCAATGAGTGTAAAATTTCTGAACTTCATTGAACTTTAAAAATATGGTTCCAGGAACTATGTGGAATATGTACATATCATGGGATAGAATGAGGATGTAGGGCAAAAATTATGTGTCTCTCTCAGCCTATTGTGAATTTTAAATACATTTTTGAAGTTCCTCTTTGATATCTCAAAGTCACCTCAATAGGTCCACAACCAGACTTCTGATATTGCTCTCAACACAAATGATGTCTCTGAAAATGAATCATCAGGTACTTGCAAGTTACCCTTGGCCCTGCCCTTTAGGTCCACCAGTTTTCAAATCACAAATGAAGTGAACCACAGACCTAATGGGTAACTGCCCCACCTAGTGGTAATAGGTAAAATAGTCCAGCTCCCAAGGTATCAGAGCAGATTTGTCATTTATTACTATCCCAAATAAAAAGTATAAAATTATACAATAACAAGCGGAGCCTTCTAGGCCTAGGACATTAGGTTATGAAAAAATGATACAGAACCCTTGACCTCTTAATCCTTTAATTAACCTGGGAGGGACAGACAATAAACAAAGGACATTTCAGCAGCCTCTCCTATCCTGTTTCTCTGAGTTTTACCCTCTGAAGTAAAGCTGTTAATACAGGACAAGTGGGGCAAGGTGCATCCAGGTCCATTTCCTGGGACATCCCTCATCATGAACAGAGTCAGAGGAAGAGATAAAAAATTGAGAGAGTTTAATAATTTTAAACATAACATAATCCTTCCTCTCTCATAATTGCCACATTTCCTGCAAAGCAACCACCCTTCTGCCCTCAATAATTTTCCTTAA
>PVIY010061232.1:0-11317 GCA_004026745.1 Myrmecophaga tridactyla | reverse complement strand
ACAGGATGGTCTCTGCTGGCCTTCTCTCCAGGCCCCTGGGTTCCAACAACTTTCCCCTGCATCTCCAAAGGCCTGGGCTGAGCTGCGAGCGCTGAGATGAGGAATGCTGAGCTGCTTGGCTGTGCTACGTTGCGCTCTCTCATTTAAGCACCAGCCAATTAAGTCAAACGTCATTCATTGCAGCAGGCACGCCTCCTAGCCGACTGCAGATGTAAATCAGCAACAGATGAGGTTCACCTACCATTGGCTCATGTCCACAGCAACAGAACTAGGTGCCTTCACCTGGCCAAGTTGACAACTGAATCTAACTCCTACAAATGTCCTTCCATTTATTTCAGTGTTTGATTTCTTTCAGCAATGTTTTATCATTTTCCATATACAAGTCCTTTATATACTTGGTTAAATTTATTTCTAGATATGTGATTTTTTCTTTTTAGAAAAGTTGTAGGTTTACAGAAAAATCATGCATAAAATACAGAATTTCTGTATAACACTCTATAACACCTTGCATTAGTATGGTACACTTGTTATAAGTCATGAAAGAATATTTAGTTAATTGTGCTATTACCTATAGTCCATTGTTTACAGTAAGGTTCAGTGTGTTGTCCCACCCTTTTTAAAAATTTTTTATTCTAGTGACATATATAGAACATAAAATCTCTCCTTTTAACTGCATTCAGATATGTAATTCAGTGCTATTAATTATGTTCACAGCCATCACCACCATCCATCACCCAACCTTTTTCATCACCCCAAACAGAAATTCTGTACCTATAAAGCAATAACTCCCCATTTCCTCAGCCCCCTAACTTTCTTCTCTGTGGATTTGCTTATTCTAGATATTTCATATAAGTGAACTCATTTGGATTGATTGTATAATTTTAGTAATGGATATGATTCTTTAGATGTTCATGTAAAAGGAATTTTTTTTTTTATTTCCTCTTCAGGTTGTCCATTACTAGTATATAGAAACAACACTGATTTTTCACGTTGATCTTGTACCCTGCCACTTTGTTGAATTCATATATTAGGTCTAATAGCTTTGTTGTGAATTTTTTAGGATCTTCTATATATAGGATCTTGTTAACTTCAAATAATGAAAATTTTATTTCTTCCTTTCCAATTTGGATACCTTTTGTTTCAAAAAAAAAATCTTTTCTTTTTTGCCTAATTTCTCTGGCAAGAAACTTCCAGTACCATGTTGAATAACTGGTGACAGTGGGTTTCCATGTCTTGTTCTGATGTTAGAGGGAAAGCTTTCAGTCTTTCTCCATTAAGTAGTGGGCTTTTCACATATGCCATTAATCATGTGAGGAGGTTTCCTTCTATTCCTAATTTTCTTAGTTTTTTAACAAGAAGGGATGCTGGATTTCGTCAGATGCCTTTTCTGTAACAATTGATATGACCATGTGTTTTTTTTGCTTCGTTCTATTAATGTGGTGTATTATTTTAGTTAAATTTCTTATATTGACACCCAGCTTTGTGTGCCTGGGATAAATGCCACCTGATCTTGCTGTATAATTATTTTAATGTACTGTTGGATATGGTTTGCTAGTATTTTACTGAAAGCTTTTGCTTCTATATTCATGATGGATATTGGTCTGTAATTTTCTATTTGTATGATATCTTTATCTGGCTTTGTATTAATGTGACGCTGGCCTCATAGAATGAGTTAAATGTTCACTTTTATTCAGTGTTTTGAAAGGCTTTGAACAGTATCAATGTTAATTCTTCTTGGAATATTTGGTAAAATTCACCTGTGTGAAGTCGTCTGTTCCTGGGCTTTTCTTTTTGGGGAAGTATTTGATTACTGATTCAATCTCTTGTTATTGGTGTGCTGAGATCGATTTCTTCTAGAATTTGCGTCTCTAGGAATTTGTCTGTTTCAGCTATGTTTTCTAATATGTTGGTGTAAAATTGTTCATAGTATCCTAAAAGCCTTTTGTATTTTTGTGAGGCCTGTACTAACGTTCCTCTTTCATCTCTGATTTATTTTTCATATCTTTTTCTTTGCATTCATCTGTTGTTTTTCTGATTTCTTTTACTTCTTTGTCCATTTTGTTTAGTTCTTTGAATATATTTAGAACCATTTCTTAAAGGTCTTTCTCTGGAATATACCAGGTCTCATCCTTCTCATTCATGGTTTGGAATGCTTTAGTCTTCTGCATTGCTTGGGCCATCCCTTCCCATTTCTTTGTATGTTTATGTGTTTTGCAATCTTTTGTTGAAACTGGGAAGTTTGATATTTTAATGTGTAACTGCTTGAATTTAGACCAAGTTACTGTTCCTTAAGCTTGTATCCAGCTTACTAGTATGACAGATCTTTTCTCAAAAGCCAGGAGCTATGAAAAAAAAAAGGAAAACACCTTTCTTGTCTTTGCAGATTGACCTGCGCAAGTGCTCTCCTTCAGAGTTTATACATATAATGAATTTAGAGACTAGCTTGAGGTCTAAGCATAGGTACTTTCCTGATCCTTTCTGCACATATGTCTTGTTTTTGGGAATCTACGCAGCCCTAGGAATTTCCCCATTTACACGGATATGAATTTCTTCTCTTCTCTACAAAACAGTTTCCTTGTGGCCTTGGACACTGTACTTTATGTCCTATATGACCAGCAGTTCCTTGCCCTAGGCAGTCACAACTTAACTGCTCTCCCACATTGTTCTGTAGGAGAGCTCTGTGAGCTGCCTTCTACATGCAACACAAGTTTTGGGATTGCATACCCAGGATGAGTTTCCTGGTTCAGTCCTTCAGGCCACCACCAGACTGACTGGGCCGGATATACATGCTCCCAGTATGTGCAGAAGGTTAACACGGCTCTTTCCAAAACCGGGACCAGGCACCCGCACTGAGAGCATGGGCTGGCTCTGCTCTCAGCATTGGAGGGATGGGGACAGTCCAGCCAGGACGCCATGAGTTCCCACTGTGTTTAAGTTGTCTTTTTTGTGCTTTGGCACTTATCCTGTTACTGCAGTCCTTTGACTTTTCTGTATCTTTGAGAGAGATGTTTCTGCTACTTCTTGCTGGTTATTCAAAACTTCTGTTTGGGGACAGAGCCCTAAAGCTTCTCACTCTGCCATGTTGAGCTCCATTGCAGGGTTTTAAAAAGCAGCTCCATCTGGTGGCTGCTGTCGAGAAAGGATGTAAAGCATCTGTCCCTGGGGCTGACAACACATCTCAGTAGTCCTCTCTCTTTTAATATTAAAGGTCACGTTATATCCTTGCTTTATGAGTAGTCTGTATTGACTCATAAGCCATTTACAAATTCAAAAACAACCCCAATCTAAATTCCAACAGCTTTCCTTGCAGAAATGGAAAATGCTTTATGAGTAGTCTATATTGACTTTCTAAGGTAATCTTTTTTCCTATATGTGATATATTTTTAAAGTTTATTACTTTTTATAGATAGTACATTTATAAGTTTCAAGAGCCAAAACGTGTATAAAGATACTCAGCAAAGAGCTTCTTTCCTGTCCCTGTCCCCCATCTCCCTAGTTCCTTGACTGTTGTTAGTTATCTATTCTTATTTTTACTCCTTACATGAAAAGTAGCATAATATTCCCAGTATTTTGCTGCATATTTTACTTAATAATGTGTCTTGGATATCTTTTTATAACATTACAGAGCTTCCTTCTTTTTTTCTTTTTAACAGCTGCCAAGTAGTGCATTTTACAGAGTTACCAGCATTTCTTTCTTTAACTGATCTCACATTGATGGACTTTGGTGTTTTCTTTTTTGCAGTCTGATGAGGAGGGCAGCCAGGAGAAAGGAGGGGAAGACGGACAGCAGAAGTTCATTGCTCACGTTCCAGTACCATCCCAACAAGAGGTAATATGGAGATTGTGACCTTCCCAAGAGCCAGGAAGGACTCTTCTCTAAAAGTGGACTCCTTAGAATTCTTTAGTGCATGTTTTTCATCCTTTTGATCCCTGGGACAGCTCTGAATGCTTACCCATGGCTCAGGATAAGGTGTGGAATCCAGAAAGGTCAGTTGTTGAAACTGACAAATACATGCTTTTGTTCAAATGTTTCCAGTAGGAGAGAGGTTGGGTAGGGGCTTCTTGGGGATCTATCTGGGTGTTTGAATCAGAGCCCTCTCACAGGGACTCCCCCCTAGCTAGGCTCTTGGCAGGGGTCAGAGGGCTTTGCTGAGGAGCCAAAAATGAGCCCTTTCCTCTTGCTACCCACAGATTGAGGAGGCACTTGTACGAAGGAAAAAGATGGAACTCCTCCAGAAGTATGCAAGTGAGACCCTGCAGGCCCAGAGTGAAGAAGCCAAAAGGCTCCTGGGGTATTAGTGCCCAGCCAGGCTGATCCGCGGTGTCTGGAGGATCTGGTGGGAGTCCTTCCTTACCCCTGGCCACGTGCCCACAAGACCACTGCCCACTCGGCCACTTCGGGACCGCAGACAGGCAGGCGAGCTCTGCAAGGCTTCCTGCTCCTTTGCCACCATTCATTCTCTTCTGACCTTTCTCTTACCTCATGTACTGATCCCTGGGTAGGGGTCTGTCCGTTGCTTCCGGTAGGCTGTCTAGTGCTGATATTTTGTACAAATATTTTGCTACTGTAGGCATCCATTTATTATTTTGGAGTGTCTAAAACAGGTTGCTAACTGGCTGCCTGAAAGTGCTTTATTTATCCTTGGACTGTGATTTGGGAATGGGGGAGGTTCAATTAGTGGCCAACATTAAAAAATGTAAATTTATATAAAAACCTGTATAATTTCTCTTGAGAAATGAGAAGCTGGGTTGTTCTGGAGCCCATATTTCCACTTGTCAACTACCCATCAGCCAAAGTGGTCCCATTTGGACCATGCTGTGCTTTCAGTTCTCTGGATGTCCTGCTCAGCCTGCTTTACCCATTCCTGTCTGGGTGGGAGGAGCTTGAGGTTGCTACTTGTTTTATAACCTGTTCTGCAGAGAGCTATTTTTATTAAAGATTTTTATATAAAAGAAGAACCTCCATGTCTCAGTGTGTTCCCTGGGCTACAGGGAAGCAGTGATCTGAAGCAATGATAATATTGGAATGGAAGGTTCACAATCTGAAAGGGCACAGCCCTCCAAGCAGGGGAGTTTCCCAAAACACACCAGCAACACACAAGTTCTGGGTGCAGGGAGGGTTGGGATCAGATTCCAGACGATGGGCAAACGCCTGGGAGCATGGCGCGGGCCCATGTTGAGTGCCAAGCGCTCCAGGTCCTGTAGTCCATGGAATTCAGCAGGCTCTGCCCCATCTTGGGAGGCCTGCAGAACAGGAACAGTAGCTCCTCTGGTCCAGTCCTGCAGTTTTTAAAGCCCCTTCCCACCCGCAATCCAGCCATGGCTTCCCTGGGATGCAAACAGGACAGGAAGTCCTATCCTACATTCAGGAAAACTGAGGTTCAGAGCAGTGACCTCCTGAGGCCACACACATGTCCTTAGCAGAGAGAGGATCCAACTCCAGGGTCCTCTCTGCTTCACAGTTCCTGGCTACATGTCTGCCTTGGAATCCCGGAGGGGTCTGGGAGAAGGAAGGTCTCAATAGGGCGCCTGTCCCACATCTCCTTCCCAGCACAGGAGGGAAGGAGGGAAGGAGGATGGGAAACCAGCTGGGTGGTTGTGACCTGTGGGTGCATATGATCTTGTCCCAGCTCATTGCTCAGAGGGAACAGAAGTAGTCTCTGAAAGCTCTGTTGGGTTAGCAAAGTCTGTTTAACGGTTTATATTAGCTTTGGCTCTGCCCACAGTTTCCAAAAAGGAGACTTTTCCATAGACACATTTTCCATCGACTGCCCTTCCCTTCCCACCCCTCCTTCTGAGAGTAAAACACTCTCTGTTTTACTTTAAACCACTTCACAGCAGCCCCACCTAGGCCTCAGACTGCCCTTCACATGGCCTTGGTGGCTGAGAAGCCACTTCCTAGCCCCCCACCCCTGCACCCTTACCCCTCTGCTCTCTGTCCCCTGACCCCCTTGCTCCTCTTCTGGTAAGGGAGAAACAAGGAAGAGCCTAAAACCTTCCTCCTTTAGTGGGGATTCCTGGACTGCAGTATGGGTGCTGAGACTGCCTTGAGGAGGGAAAGGAATTGGTTTTCTCTCTCATCTGCTTCCTCTAGGACATTGAGCTCTCAGGTCCATCCTGGAGGAGAGGGTCCTCCAGCATGTTTCCTCCCAAAGCCTCAAGACAGAACAGGGGCGGTTCTCAAATCCTTTACACTTTGTCTTTTGCACACTCCCAGCAGTTTCGCCCAGTACCCACCATGAAGCAGTATAAATAGGAAGACACCTCAAGGAGACAATAGGCATAGGCCTTCACCCCTTCCCATTACCCCATCCCACTACTGAGCAGGCAGGCCTCGGGGGATCCTGGCAACCAGGTACCCCCACCCTCTAATGATGTAAAGAGGGGAGCTCAGAAGTGCTTCTGCCTGGCTGACCCAGGCCCTGAGGGAGAAAGGAACGGAGAACCACACTGGAATCGGGTTCCTTGCCTGCTCTGTCTGCCCTGGGACCCACCCAAAGTCAGTCTCAGAGCCTGGCTCTCCCCTTCCACAAAGTGGGAGTGGGGTTGGCCGAGTGGCTCTCGGTGTCCCTTCCAGCTGGGCCATCATAGGATTCCGTGAAAAACTGGCATATTTGGGGGGCTAGTAAGTAGGGTGCAAGGCTTCAGGGGGTGAGTGGAGCAGATGAAGTTGAAGACAGGCGTTGGGTGGAGCTTTGAAGGCCTAGAATGTGTGCATTATTTTGAGAGTCTGGGGCTTGTTGCAGAAGATGTTTGAGCAGGAGGGTAGGTAGAGGCAGGTTTGGAGGGGGTTGGGAGGGACCTGGACTTGGGGTGGGGGAGCAGTGGGGATAGGAGGGCACCATGGCCTTGGTGGAGGGTGGGGTAGGACTGCTGAGTGCAAGGTGTCCCCTAAATTTTGAGTGAGAGCCTCCAGCGGGAGACTGGTGCCATGAATAAAAGCAGGAATGGCGGGGCATTCGTTTGGGTGGCATTTAGGACATCTTGGGATTCTGGGATGGGAGAGAGAGTGAGAGCCCACCAGTTCTGTGGACACCAGGAGAACTTGAGGAGTGCCTGTGGGAGAGAACCTTCCCAGCCCTCCACCAGCCCCTCACCAGGCCACCTAAGTCTGCCACTGCTGCAAGCACATTTTTGATTTATTGCTGCTTTTAATTTTCCAATATTTTGCAGCAAGCACTCCTTCAATATTAAGAGCATGGGGTATCATGGTGAGCGATAGTTTTCCGCCTTTATTTCTGATTGGGGGTGTATTTTCGGCACTCGCCTTGGCACCACCACATAAAGAAAGCTTGGAGGATAACATTTTAATAATGGTAAGTGCAGATAGAAAGAAAGAGATGAAAGAAGGGGACAAAAGAAGGGAGGGAAAGAGGGAAGCGGAGTGGAGGCAGGAAAGAGAAAGGTGCAATTGTTGCCTTAGCCTCTTGGAGTTCTATTTACATGATGCTGGTGATGGGCAGGCTTCCGGCCCTCGGTGAAGGTGGTGCCCCTGTGCAGCAATAGCACAAGCACAGATTAAAATTCACTCAGCCTACCCACCAGCTTCACAAAGGTTAAATTTTTTTCTTTTTGTAAATATTTTTCTTGCTAAACAACATACAAACATTCTTAATATGCAAACATTCTATACATGGTGTACAATCAACAGCTCGCAATATCATCACATAGTTGTGTATTCATCACCATGTTCATTTCTTAGAACATTTGCATCCCTCCAGAAAAAGAAATACATAGGAAAAAGAAAAAACTCACACGGATTTGCATTATTTGGGACAAAAAGTGAGACATCATAAATACCTTTGAGTTGCTCCATTTCAAGCTAGCATGATTCAGGTTTAAGTAGAATGTCACTGTGCTAGTAGCTAAAGTCCACAGTTGATATTAGGGTTCACTCACTGTGACATACAGTTCTATGTTTACTTAAAGGTTTTTATTGTGTTGAAATATATACAACCTAAAGTTTCCCATTTTAATCACTTTCAGGTATATGATTCCGTGGCGACGATTATTTTCACAATGTTGTGCTATTGTCACCACCATCCCATCCATCACCCCGATTTTTCCTTCATCCCAAACAGAAGGTACACATTAAGCATTAACTGTTCATTTCCCACTCCTACTCCTGCCCCTAGCAACCTGCAGGCTACTTTCTGTGTCTACAAATTTGCAAATTCTAGTTCTTTCGTATCAGTGAGATCATGCAATATTTGTCCCTCTGTATTTGACTTATTTCACTCAACACGATGTCTTTAAGGTTCATTCATGCTGTAGCATGTATCAGAACTTCATTCCTTTTGATGGCTGAATAATATTCCATTGTATGTATATACCACATTTTGTTTATCTGCTCATCAGTTGCTTTCGTCTTTTGGCAATTGTGAATAATGCCACTATGAACGGAGATACCAGATTGGAGGAAGACTACAATGCACAAAGAAACAAACACAAACTCCTAACACTGTCTAAAGGCCTTCGGTGACCGGGGCCCTTACCCCATGTCCTGTTTAGCTCTCTTTCTCCCCTTCATTCTGCTTCAGCTGTACTGTTTCTTTTTTTGCTTTTCTTTTCCAGTGAACATTCCAAGCTCATCTGTGAATTGGGGACCATAGCTGTACTTCCCTCATTAGGGTTTGTGTAGTAAAGAATTTAACCTTACCCAAAAAGAAATCTGGCCTTTGTCTTAAGCTTTTGGGAAGTAACATTTAGTGACTTTGCCTGGGGACCTTGGGTCACACTTGATTGATGTTAGACCACACTGCGACTTAGGATAGGAACTGTACTAGTTTGCTAGCTGCCGGAATGCAACACACCAGAGACGGATTGGCTTTTAATAAAAGGAGATTTATTTTGTTGGTTCTTCAGAGGAAAGGCAGCTAACTTTCCACTGAGGTTCTTTCTTACGTGGAAGGCACAGGATGGTCTCTGCTGGTCTTCTCTCCAGGCCCCTGGGTTCCAACAACTTTCCCCGGGGTAACTTCTTTCTGCATCTCCAAAGGCCTGGGCTGAGCTGCAGGTGCTGAGATGAGGAATGCCGAGCTGCTTAGGCTGTGCTACATTGTGTTCTCTCATTTAAGTACCAGCCAATTAAGTCAAACGTCACTCATTGCAGCAGACATGCCTCCTAGCCGACTGCAGATGTAATTAGCAACAAATGAGGTTCACGTACCATTGGCTTATGTCTGCAGCAACAAGACTAGGTATGCTCACCTGGCCAAGTTGACAACTGAATCTAACTAACACAGGAACTGATCTAGTTTTCGAGTGGGGGCTGGCTATGCCAGAAAGACTAACTGTGTGTCTTAGGGTGCGGCTCAGTCACCCTGGATACTGAGATAAACCACTGGGGCAATCAGTCACACCTACATAGTGAAGCCCTCGTGAATACTGACTTGGGTGAGCTTCCCTGGCTGGCAATGCTCCGGGTGTATTGTCACATACTGATGCCAGGAAAGAAATGTGTCCTGACCCCACTGGGAGAGGACATTGTCATTGGAGAGCGCCCCACTCTGCCCCACATACTTCAATTCCCGTGGATGATTTTAATCCGTATCCTTTCCTTGTAATAAACTGTAACTGTGAGCATAACTGCTTTCAATGCTGTGAGTCCTGGTGTATCACAGAACCTGAGGGTGGACTTAGGGATGGCTACCTCCACAGGTTCATGGTCGGTTCACCTTTCCCAGGGTTGTTCCAAGGATTAGATGAGTCGATGCACACAGAGTGGCCTGGCAGATGGTGTGGGCTCTTGTTCTGTTTTACAGATGAGAAAACTGTAGGTCAGAGAGGCTGGGTGACTTGACCAAAGCCACTCAGCTCTTCCCTAATGCAGCAAGAAATTCTCTGAGACTCAGGGTCCCTAGCCCTTTCTGTACAGAATGTGTGTGTGTGTGTGTATATATATCCATCACTATATATATCTATCATCTATCCATTTATCTATTTTTTTTAATTGGGAGAGCAGGAAGGAAGAACCATTCCTGAGTGATCAGACCTCACAATTCCAAAAAAAAAAAAAAATTTTTTTTTTAATTCTAAAAAGTTTTTGATGGTGGCAAAAAAAAAAAGGGTCATCAGTACCTCACATTTGCAACAGCATGGATGAAAGAAATGACATTCACGTTAGGAGCTCAGGCACGCAACCAATGTGTACATGTACAAAATTAGGTGTTGATTACTAAATCTCCCAACTTCTTGAAAATTTCACAGCAGTTTTCTCAGGGGAAATGGTAGGGACGCTAGGCTCAGCATCAGATTCTAACATCTTAATGAGAAGAGAATAATGGGGAATGGGGAGGAAACGTGTTAATAGATTGCCGGTCCTGAGCGATTCAGACAGCTGCTTCAACCGCTGGTAGGCTCTCCCAGGGCCTTCCTCTGGAAGCCTCCCTAATTTCCTCGTCTTGGGAGACCTGGAGGCCCACCTTGAGTACACAATCTGTAGTTTCCTCTTTCTGCAAGGACTTTGGTCCCCTCCATTTTGTAGGCAGCTTAATTCTGGCCCCACTAAAACCTTCTCCATCCCTCCTTGTGGTGTTCTAGGCCTTTCCTTTCTCAGTGTGGGAAAATGCTGCCGTGTATCCCATCACTCAGACATTCTGTATTGTCCACCCTGCTACTCTGAGCACTGAGGTGATCCTGCCATGGGTGTCGCCGTCCCCACTGGCTCCAGGGCAAGGGGAGGTTTTATTGGGTTGAAGGCCTTGGTTTGCAGGCCCAGATGCTGCACCATTCTCCCAAGGATGCTGCTGACCGTGGGCTTGGGAAGGCAACAGGTAGGAGAGCCTGCTTAAGCAGGCTGGCCAGGCCTGGGGGAGAGGAGGAGGCGCGGGAAATAACCTGGGCTTCAAACAGGGTTAGGCGGGGTGCCAAGGTCTGAGGTCTGAGGTGCGCAGTGAGGGCGGGGCTGGGAGATGGGCGAAGCTAGGGTGGACGGTGACGAGGGCGGCGAAGTTGGGCTAGAACCCCGCCCAGAGTACTGCCGAGGACCTAACCTGCCTGGAACCCGGACTACAGGAGGCGCAGACGATGAGCAGCAGGGCTTCCGGGAAGGTGGGGCGGAGCCGGGCTGGGGGCGGAGTCGGGCTGGATCGGATCTGAGGGCGGAGCTGGCACAGGGCCGAAAGGGCGGTGCCGGGGCGGGGTCGGGTTGGCTCGGGTATGTGGGGCGGGGCCCGGCCTGGTCTGACCTGAGGGCGGAGCCGGGATAGGGGCGGGCCTGGGAGCGTAGCTGAGCTGGGTCGGACCTGGGGAAGGGGCGGTGCCGTGCTGAGAGCGGAGCCGGAGTCTGTCCGACCTGGGGGCGGAGCCTGGATGG